>JAMQGT020011576.1:0-45000 GCA_024447675.2 Pterophyllum scalare | reverse complement strand
AGTTGGAGCATGTGATACAGTACACATTGTCATGACTACACAGCAAACACTGCTCACTGGTCCACAGCAAGCTCCTTCTATTAGTTATTGATCCCCAGAGATTCTGGCAAATTCATTTTAACAGTACGTACTGTATGTTGGGGCCGGAGCAGAGTTACTTGGACAGTATAAAGAAGAAGCAGAACAACAGAAGTCTGGGCCAACCATGAGTCCATGGAGGACATATATTGTGCCTACAGCGTGGAAGGACAACAGGAGAGCTGGCATGCAAGTTTAAAGCTCGGAGAGGAGCGAATCTGTGCGTGTGCTTTTGATGAAAATAATGAGACTGAATCTGCCACTGTCATTATTTCCCGTGTATTCATTATGGGCACATAGCCTAGACAGTTTAAGGAGTCCAGGCACTTTTGCCATTTTGTTGTGACTCAGTAGTAGCTGTTGGGTGGACATCAATTAACCTCTGAAAACAAAAAAATAGAAAGTTCAAAACCTGCTGATCAGTCCTTTCAAAACATTTTAAAAACTCATTATAAGCCTCCCTTGCTGACAGCCAAGCCACGTGTGAATCCTTGCGAATCTCAATCAGGCACTAGAACAAAATATATTCATAGCTCTGTAAGACCTCTGAAACCCATTAACTCGGTTTTATACACAGCCTTTACGGTGCAATCATTACAACTGCGCAAATTGCCCCCCCCACAAAAAAAATCTAAATCCAAGCATTTTCAAGAGTGTGTATCATGCTTGACGAAAACACGACAAGCAGCAGATCTCTGTATATCTCTAAATATAACATTTCTTTTCATTCAATGCAGGAATTTCTATCCTTCTGAAGGCCACCACTACATATGCCGACGACAGTAATGATGCCAAAGCATTTTCCAGCATTGCTGTGACAGCAAACAAGAAGCAGCCCAATTAATCCGATAATAAACTGTAGAATCTAATAAAAGCAAATATTTCCGTTACAGAATGATGCAACTAATTACAAAGGCCTAAGCACGATAAGGTCACTACTCGCTTTATTGCGCTACAGACACTTTATAACTGATCCTGAGCATGTCTTTCATTCTTTCCCCTTTTTTTTCTTTTTTTTTGCAAAAGACAAAGCGCCATTGACAAAGAGCGACATCACAATATTTGGATATTTTCTTTTGTGCCACGGGCTTTCGCCCAGCGCACAGCCCGGGACAATACAGCAAAGAAAAAGTACATTATAGCACCAAAAAGGAAAAACTTTGCATGGTGTTCTTACCGGGGAGCGGCGTCCATCCACCAGCGTCACTCACTCCGGGTCCGCCGTGCGCCCGCAGCTCCAGGAGCCCCGGTGCTCCATCTGAGAGCAGCCCCGCTGGTCCGCTGCCTCCTCTCCCCCCCCCTGCCTTTATCCAAACTAACTCAGTCCTTCAGTGGGGAGGAAGAAAAAGGTGAGAAAACCGCAGAGGTGTGTGACCCACAAGTTTTAATAAATTGAGAAAGTAAAGTTAAAAAGGACCGGGCTGTCCCCCGTGCGCCCGCGTCCCCTCAGCCTCCGGACGCGCTCTGCGGTGTCAGGTACCGGAGTTCAGGCGCACCGGGGAGAGAGAGACGCATCAAGCCAGCCACAGAGACCCGGGCCGGACATACACGGATTTTACCTTCAAAATAAGACGGTCTGGTCCCGGAAGTTACGCATCAAATAGTCTGAAAACTGTCAAATAACGTCAGATTTCAATGGCAGACTGTCACACCACGCTGGACACAAATCTACATCTTCATACAATTAATTTTAGCTAGTATGAGGCTAGATATTCCTTAGCCCGTAGTTTCCATTTTTTTAAAAAGATTTTATTGATTCTACTGGATTTATAAAGTAAAAGTCATCCTGCCCTTTCTTTTTTAAAAATGATTTAACAAACAGCAAAAACTGATTTAACAAACAGCTTTTCACCGGCAAGCCTGTAGGCTGCACTATTTAATAAGTTTAACACATGTTAATGAACACAATTGCAAACAGTGTTTACTATCAACAGCGATTTGTGAGGCCGTTTATCTAATTTTATACTTCATTCGATTGTTTGATTACTATTGTTGACCGAAACCAACACAATACTACTTATTTTCATAACGTCCCATGAAACCCATCACGATAAGCACTTTTAATAATAACGATTCTCCGTTTTATTTTGAAATTTTTGACTGGAGCAGCTTGTTGTTCATGTTGGATAACTTGACAGTGACAGAGCGAGTCATAGCATGTGACTTGTCATCTCTATCTTCTCCGCCTTACGGTACACAGAAGGTTTTTCCCAATACTCTTCCTCCTGCCTCTGCCTGGCGGCGACCCCGGACACTGTGTGTGTGTGTGTGTGTGTGTGTGTGTGTGTGTGTGTGTGAGAGAGAGAGAGAGAGAGAGAGAGTGCGTGGGCGGAGGGTGCTGTCATGTATGAGATGATGCTCCACAGTCATACTCTGCAGGGGTGTCGACTCTCTAAAACCAGAGAGTTCCAACACAATACCTTTGAATCAGCTTACAGTCGATGCTGTGTCAGGTTTCAGAGGACGACAGATTATTAAGCACCCACACTACAGGCTGCTCTATAACATTTCCATAGTGGTGGAAGAAGTGGGCCATCCAGACCGTTTACATCATTAAATGTAGTAATGTTAGAGTGTCATAATACACAAAGTCCTTCATTCAAATGTGAAAAGCATAAATAGAAGAATAAGCAGAATAAGCTCTTTATTTGAGTTATAAATAGTCACATATTACACACATACTGTTGTTACTGGTACATTTACAAGTTGTGAATATTTGTATGTTGTAGATGGTGTTGGGGTAACTACACTGACACCACTGCAAATTATAAATTACTCAACACTGGATGAAGAATGCAGTGCAGCAAAGCTATACCCCAGAAATATATGCTCACTGGCCACTTTATTAGGCGCAAATCGCTAGTACTGATCTGGACCCCCTTTGGCCTTCAGAATTGCTTTAATTCTTCATGGCACAGATTCAGCAACCTGCTGGAAACATTCCTCAGAGATTTTGGTCCATATTGACGTGATGGCATCGCACAATTGCTGCAGATTTGTCAGCTGCATATCCATGATGACAATCTCCCATTTCATCACATGACAAAGGTGCTTTATGGGATTGAGATCTGGTGACAGTGGAAGTCGTTTGAGTACAGTGAACTCATTGTCGTGTTCAAGAAAACAGTTTGAGATTATTTGAAATTTATGGGTACACTGTGGTCATAAAGGGGTGGACATGGTCAGCAACAATACTCATGTATGCTGTGGCATTTAGATGATACTTAGCTGGTACTAAAGGGCCCCAAGTATTCCAAGAAAATATCCCCCACTCCATTACATCACCAGCAGCAGCCTGAACCATTGATACCAGGCAGGATGGATCCATACTTTCATGTTGTTTATGGCAAATTCTGATTCTATCATCTGAATGTTGCAGCAGAAATTGACTCATCAGAGCAGATAACGTTTTTTCCAGCTGTCTGTTGTCCAATTTTGGATGTGAAACTATCAACTGAGACCATAAACTCATCAGGAAAGTGTTTTCAGAAGTCATCAATAACCGAAGCCAGTGGATTCTTTTGTCACTGACTTTATCAGACTTCTTTTTCTAACCATTTGCTCCATGCTGGCCATTATAAAAAAGGGTCTGAACTATAGCTTTGAAACAGGTCAAAGCAATGAGTGACCTGCTAAATTTCTCACTGATATGTAATAAATTAAAGATATATAGTGGCATCAAATGGAAAGCATAAAGTAGTGCAAGCATTTACACGGTGTATTTTTGTACACAGGCTATTTGTGTAAAGGGTTTTTTTTTTTCTTTTTACTTTGCAGCATTACCTGTGATTCTAATTTCCATATTTGTAATGAAATGTTTGTTTTAAAGCCAAAACATGTGCAGTGTAGTAATATTATAGTAGGTGAGAACAGGCCATATTAGGCATGCAGTGAAAAAGTAAACATCCTTAATGTCTTCAAATAGCGCTGAAACCGAAGCACTGCTCATTTTTCTGGGGGTGCCCTGCAATTCCCCAAAGCCCCCCTGGCAGTCCCTGAATTACACTTTGGGAGTTGATATTGGAGCTGAAGTAGGCTATACAGTAGCAAACAGCTTCCAGGGAGCACTAGACTTAAATGCTCTCCTGCTAATTTTCTAATATCTACATGTGGCCTCCAAATCATTTTCTGGGGATGTTTTGTTTGATGTTTACACTTCATTAGACTGAAAACAAGAGTCCCTGGGTGGTGGCTGTGAGGGCTACATGCTCATTAAATACTAGAAAATAAATTTGGATGAATTAAAAATAGACATTATGTTAATCTTAGGTCTTATTAGCGGGGGAGAGCTTTAACTGTGGTATGCTGGCGGAAGAACCCTGTTGCTGTTGCTTAAATGAGAAGGATTTACCCTCTGTGTAGTAGTCATTCTGTGGCATCTCAGCTGAGGAAAATGTCAAAATGTCCGAGACTGAAAGCAAAGAAGATCTGAGTGGAGTCATGAGAGCATGCGAACTCTACTTAAGCGAGAAAATATCTCAATGAATGAATGGATACAAGATGCAAGAAAAGGGGAGAGAGACTTGAAACCGAAAGGAAACACTCCAAATGTATGTACAGTACAAACTGCAAACAATACACCAGCAGCTAAAAGTGCATATATCTGCTTCACATTTTATCACTTTTTCTGTATTTGCACATTACAACTGTTTGATCCAGTTTGATTCAGAAGAAAAAAAAAGGCTGTACTTATAGGCTTTATGAATTCAGCAGTAAATGGTTTTTGGTTGTGCACATCCATCTACGATGTGAATCTCCTGTTTCACCACATCCCAAAGGTGCTTTAATGGATTTAGATCTGATGACTGTGGAGGTCATATTTAGTTGTGGAGCAGCCCACAACTCTTGTGACCTGCCTGTCCTCAGTACCCATTCCTCTTGTCTATTTCCGACTAATTTTTCACTGCAATTTTTGAATTTAAGTGAGAGAAGAATGATCTTTGTCTCAATATAAGGACTCATACATGTCTAATTTTAGGTGCACATTGAGTCATTTTCTTCTGGGCCTGTATTTTAGCATCAGCTGTTCTTATGCTAAGGCTTTGAGCTTATTCTAAATGATATATGTAACTCAACACCTGGATACACTGCGGAAGTGACAGTAACTAAAACATGCAAAGGATTGAACTGAGACACGAGTGTTTTAATTGCATGATTCATATAATGCTGTAGAAACATGTTTGCTATCAGTCATTTGTCACTTATGTAGCTGTTCTGTCAGGTAAATGGGTGTGTGGAGGACCTCGCAGTAGCTTCCGTTCTGCAACACCACAAGCTTGGACGAGTGGTCAAAGAGGCAGGACGTGGGAATCACAAATCCAAGAGGAGTGTGAAAGGTGGAACACCTCACCTTCCACAGACAGACTCCAAACATCCAACACCTAACACACAAAGTGAACCTCAGTTTAAATACTATCAGGTTTGTACCATTCAAAGTTGTTATGTATACAAAAAATGCATATATAATATGTACATGAACCATTTCCCAAATGATTTACAACCTCCTCTATATTTATAAACCCCCAAATACCCAATAAACAAAAGCAGATCACATTATATATCCATCAATAATGTCCATCCAGCTGGGCTGACAGGGTCTTGTTGAGCGGTCATGTCTCAAAGCCATACAGTAAAGCAGAGAAAACTGAAGCATTATGGATGCAGAGCTTGGTTTCTCTGAATGATGTTTCCACAGTGGCTTCCATAGATCCTGCGTGACTCCAGCAGCAAGGGCTCATCAGTGATCAGCAGTTTCTGAGACAAGGGAATCAAAGTACAAAAACCAGGATACAAACTCTACAGTGACCTGTCCTTTCATCAACAAATATCAGCTTTCTTTCCCAGTTTACCTCAGGCTAAGTTTGGATTACTTCCATTTGGAATGTGAGCTGTGCCGCTCTCTGCTGGTTACATGTTGTGCAGAGTATAGCTGTATCATCAGAATATTCCAGATCATCTAAGCTGTAGTTGCCAAAGGATACGCCAGGTAAGTTCTCGCATAACTTGGACATTAGACAGTCAGAAACACAGTTGAAGAGATCAGGAGCTGCAACCTAGCCTTGGCTAGCTCCACTAGTCTTTCCACTGACATGAACACAGCTCTCAGCATTGCTGCAAAGTTGCTAAAAGAGTTGTCCAAAGAGTCACCTGTACTTCCCAGAGTGAGGTGTGATCACAGTGTGTTTTGTAGGGAAGAATGACTCCTGGTCAACTGATAACTTTTCATGATTTTAGGTGCTCTCAGTTGGTAGAACGGGTTGTCTACCAATTCCATTATCTACCAATTTAATGGTTGGTGGATCAATCCCTGACCCCTCCAAACTGCATGCTGAATTATCCTTGGGCGAGATACTGATTCCCGAGTTGCTCCTGATACATCCATCAGAGTGTGTGAGTGTGTGCAAATGTTAGAACGGGTTTAGGCATAGATGAAAACACTGTGTGACTGGGTGAATGAGGCAACTGTTGTGATTATAAATGAGTGTAAATAAAATTGAATTGAATGGAATGGAATTGATGGCTAGACCAGAACACTTAAGGAGAATCAGTGAAAACAGTTTTCCAGGGATGGAAAGCAGCGTAATATCTATGATTCTTGGGAATAAGTTGATCACGTTTCTGCTTCCAGAAGGGAAAAATGTGCATGATTTCTCATAAATCCAAGCACTGCTGATGATCAGCAAGAGCCATTCTAATCTGGGGCTGGAAGCTAATTACTTAATTTCTATCTAAAGTATGCACTCAGTTCCCTAAACTACTAGTTTCCTTCAACTGTCTTGAACAACACTCTGGTGTCAAAATGTCTGAAATCTTAAAAAGCATTTATGCTTTCATCTGAAAAATGTGTTGTTAGCAACCCAGGGAGAGTAATAATGCAAGTAGACAATAATGGAGGGACATTAATGTAATTTCTAGTTTAATTGTCACAACACCCAAAACTGTGAAGCTGTAGTTGGTCACAGGCTTATGGAGCAGCATTTTCTTAAATACCACACAGTTTTGATGGAAACAGCTCTGTAAATGAAGGCGTGCCTGAGGCTAGCGATGAGGTGAACTTCAGTTGAAGCTGATTTTTGATTTAGATAGTCACAGGTGCAAATTAAAAGAAAAAGGTGAATAAATGAGTGGAGAATCAGAACAAATGGAGAAATGTTCACAAGGGTTCTCCAAATGCTTTCATGAGTATGAAAATCATTTTTGACTGACATGTTGGACAGCAGTTTCCATCAGAGTCATCAAAACACACGTGGAGGAAACATCTCGCGGGAGAACGTGAGGGTTCACCGTGCCAGTTCCTCAGTCTGATACTCTATGGCAAAGGTATCTAGTGACTTTATGTTTTGTCTTTAATTTGTAACCTCTTATCATAACCTAAAGTGGAAATCATTATCTGTTGGAGGCACTTGACATGAAATAACTGGATCAAATGAGTCATCATCTAGGGCTGCACAGGTCTACACCAAATCACTGAGCTATTTCACTCAGGGCCAAGAGCTGGACTCAAATATAAAAGCAGATGATTTACCTCTGGGACTACAAACTAAGATTGGGTTTTCACTCAGCGTAGAAAAACACTGCGCAGTGTACAGTCTTCACTCACAGTAGTCAAACTCTACAGAGCTATTGTATCTCTTACACCTGCATCATACATCAAAGATTTACTGTATATCAACAACACAGTTTAAGATATCTAGGACACATTCAGCTGCACAAACACTCACACCGACCTCTGCAGCTAATATCCTTCTCTCCCCAAGGAGGAGACTGATGAGCATTGTTTGAAGCTGCTGCATGAGTGTTTGTGCGTGCGCGCATTGGTTGTAATCCGTTGTTATTGGGTCTCCCTGGCTGTGTGTTCCCACTCCCACTCCCATTCGCTTTGCCTCTCCTCCAGCTCGTCTCATCTCTCTCACACTTACTGTCTTGTGTAACTCATGCAAGACTTTCTGCTCCACAGAATGATTTCATGCATTTTTTACTCCAGCCTTGTCATTGTGGTGTGTTCAAATGCTGGTTTACATTAGTACTGAAATGCATGCACACACACACACACACACACACACACACACACACACACACACACACACACACACACACACACACACACACACACACATATACACACACACAAATACATTCCCTCTGTTATCAGTTCAGGATGGGTATCTAGGCCAGACATTATTATCAGTGTGTGGTAGGCACCCCATGGGTGTGTTTCCATGGTGACCATCACATAACATCATATATAGGGACATGTTTTATTCCATGCCATTGTCACAAATACGAGCACGCACACACATACACACACTGTGGGAATTTGATTACAGATCAATAATCCTGATCAATCGTTAAAACAGCCATGACAACCTCCAGAGGGAACATCCTCATACAAAGCACACACACACACACACACGCTGTAAATGCACATACGTGAACAGTGTGAGACTGAACATTCCCACTCCTTTACTTGACCTGTATATGAAGCGGTTAACAGACACACACACACACACACACACACACACACACACACACACACACACACACACAGTATGATAAATACTTCGCTAAATATGTGTTAACCATAATGCAAGAAATGTGTGTATTATAATAAATAACTGCAGGACGAATACAAGGACCCACTGTAGGAGGAACTGAGTGACAATGCTGACATTTTGAGGAAGTGATAAGACATTTCTGGAACATTAAGTCTAAACTATAAACTATATGTCTATAACAGAAAATTATAGTTGAGTGTAAAAAGTTTTTTTGTGTGTGTGGTTATGATAAAATTACATAATAATACCAGAGGAAAAAAAGACTGGGAAATGTATATTCTGACACTGTTTAAGTAATATTGGCCTATACATGCTATGTTGCGCTGTTGTTGTTTGGGTTTGTTATATTTGTTGTGCTTTATACACCAGCTATGTAAACTGCTTCAAGAAAATAGAGGAACACTTTTGTTTTTTGCTGTGATTTTGAATCCAGCCTTCAAAAAGTTCCCACTGACTTCTGTTACATGTTTTGTATCACTGAATTACACAATGATAAATGGGCTGGTACTTGTATGGAGCTTTTATCGACTATCTGAGCTATCAACGTGCTTCTTACTACGAGCCACACACACATTCATGCAGCTCTTTATTCTATGCCTTAAGCACTTTCTAGCTATCACAGACACGCACGCTCACAGTGATGGATGCATCGGGAGCAATTTGAAGTTCAGTATCTTGCCCAGGGACACTTTGGCATGTGGCCTGGGAAGGGGTTGAACCACTGACTTCTTTTTTAAACTATAAACTATAGTTAAACTATCCCAGAGGTTGCCTACATTTACTATCAAAAGAGCCATTATGTGCAATTTTTGACTCAAAAAACACATTTGTAATTAAGGTGGTACAGCCTGTTAAATATAATAAAACTTAACAGCATTACTAATAGGTGTAAATAATAATTATTTTTTAACCAAATACAACTACTATGCAATATGGTCATGGGGGTGCTAGAGCCTGCCATAGCCCAGCTGTGATAGGGTGAAAGGCAGTGTGCAGCTTGGGCAGGTCGCCATTCTATCACAGGGTTAACACAGAGAGACAGTCAACCAATCACACTCACATTCACACCTACGGCCAATTTAGACTCATCAGTTAACCCACGCATATCTTTGGACCCAGAGAGAGTCCACACAGACACAGGAGGGGGGGACCTGCACCATGCCACCTGCATTAAAGGCATTTTTAAAATTGGTGTATCTAAAGAATCACTAACAGCAATGATATAAAAATTAAAATATAAAAAAATGCATCTTTTTTTTGTCAAAGCCACGGGGAGCCTGTGAAGAAGAACAAAAGAGCCACATGTGGCTCAGAAACCCCTGAAACTGACACACTAAGATGGTTAAAGCGAGCCTACGGCCTCAAAGAGCTACCAGCATTTCTGTAGTCTTGTTGAAATGATCTTCCATGTGCATCTTGTCAGAACTAACGTTGATCGACACAGCAATCCTGCAATAAACCAACCTGATGTTGATGATGCTCAGTTGTTGCTGAAACTATTATAAAGAGGTGCTGATTATTTTTATTGTGAAGGCTGAAGACTGCAGTTTTGAATTGCAAAACATCATAGTTAAGGTTTTGTAATATTTATTCAGCCTTCGTTGAGCGTTACTGTGCTATTATATATCCCAACCATGTGTCTTTTTTCTCAAATTTGTCCCACATAAAGTACTGTATGTGTTTCAATTGTACTCCAATTTCTGGGCAGTAATGTCAACCATCACCTCGCATGCACGCAAGATAATGATGACGTTTAATTTAAAGCCACATATCAAAGTTTTAGGATCTATACCACTATAAAGGCAACTCAAGCTTTGATGTTTTGCTGTGCTATAGCTGGATTTATCCTATCATGCAGGAACATTACTGACTCATCCTTTTTATTAGTTCAGGGAAACATATCTATCAGAAAATACATTTCCTCTCCCTCTCCCTCTCCCTCTGTCTCTCTCTCTCTTGCCTTTTTCTGCACTCTGTTTGTAAGCATAAATGCACACTGATCCACACAAATGCATGGGCAATCATGCACACGTAAGCGGCATCTTCCCTTAGACATTATATTCATGACAGGAGATAAGACAAGACTTAGGTTGTAAGCCAGGCACTGGAGAAGCATCTTTTCCAACAATCTGCTGAAGTGAAGTTGCTTAGCAACCTTTGGCCTTGATGACAGGAAATGATGTCATGCTTACAAGACAAAACATAAGCAGACACACACACACACACACACATGCAGGCAGATAACAGGTGCACACATGTAGAGTTACCCTGCAGGATGGCAGAGCAGAGGAGTAATGAGTTGTGATGATAATCTGGGCACAAGTTAAAACAATGTATTAATCTTCTCTAATGGTCTCACTGAGCTCTGAGTCCATTAAGGATGACCTTATATATATCTATATTATATATAAATGCACGCACACAAAGACACACACATAATCCGTGGCCTAATTGAGAATGTCCTTTTAGGCGCTGCTGTTTGAAAATACATCTGCTGCTCTCTTGTTTCTCGCTGTTCCTTCAACCTGTCTGTGAACCCCTCTCCAGCCTCCAGCTTGTTCTCTCTGCGATCCAGCGGTCACGCCATCACTCTGGCGAGGCACACACATCACAGTGAAGCCTACTGCTGTGTGCTATGGGAGGGAGGGAAGGAAGGGTGGGAACATGTGGAGTTGTATTTTTTTTTAAGCCGAGGCACATGTGAGAAGATTTTCACTGTTAATTTGTTTCCCTCCCGTTTTAAAAGTTGCAGGACTTAGAGCGCCACACAGTGTTCAGTCTGCCTCACTGCATGTTTCTTTTTTAGGATATTTCACTTTAATTATTCACGTCTGCAAAAAGGAACGAGCTGCCAGAGACCCTGAAACTCACTGTTGAAACTAAAAGACCGCTTTCGAGGATACACTTCACCATCTCCATTCAGATATATATCAGTGTGCTCAGTACGCCACACACCTCTGCTGTATATGAATAAGGTTTGCTGTTTATACTGTACGTCTGTCCCACTTAAAATAAAGGTTGCAGAACTTCAAAGTCAATTTTGTTGTTTGTTTGAAGTTTTATCATAATCATTGAAAATATCCAGCTCTTAAATAGTGCAGGTTCAGTTCTTTATGCACAGTTAACTGCTGGCATCTCAGAGAAACATAATTTGCACTGGAAGGCACATGAAGGTAATGCATGATCTGCATATAAATGACAGCCAAAGTAATTAAATTCACTCAATGAAGCTAAACATAAAGGTCTGAGTAAATGGTCCAACTTGAGTTGCAGGTCTGACACTTTGACTGCTATACTCACCAGCCACTTCATTAGGTACACACATTTAATTGCTCATTAACACAAATACTCAAAGCAGCTCAATGCATGTAGACATAGTCTAGAAGACCTGCTTAAGGTCAAACTGAACATTGGAATGGGGAAGAAAGGTGACTTATATGACTCTGAATGTTGTTGGCACTGGACAGGCTGGTCTGAGTATTTCATAAGTTGCTGATCTACCAGAACAACTTTCTGCAGTCAGTCCCTGCAGACCTCCAAACTTCATGTGGCCTTGAGATTAGCTCAAGAGCAGTGTGTAGAGAGTTTCATGGAATGGGTTTCCAAGGCCAAGGCTGGACTGGGACAAAAAATTGGCCCTGCCATTTTTGGCTTAAACCGGCCCGCAGCTATGTCTTAAAAGCATTTGACACTGTCTTAATCTTGTTCAATGTTGGCATACCTTTTGCTAATAATACTTTTTTACACTTAGTTTAGTAATGCTTAGATTTTAAAACTGCTAAATGATATTTAAAAGCTCTGCGATTTGTTATTTCACCTTTTTATTTATAAAATTATTTTTTATTTAGAGGGGTATATTTTAGAGGAAGCGTCGTAGAGGCTACAAATTCAAACTACTATGCAGCCTTTCAACACACCTTTAACCTAAATATCTAAAATGCTATGATGTACCCTAAAATGGACACTTGCTGCTCAACCAACACTTCTCGGCCTTGACCGTTTGCTATTTTATCAGATTTAGGTGCCATGGCTGCCAGATTTCGGGAAGTATGCAAATACCAATAAATATTTATACTAATCAATCGCCATTGCTCATCATTCTCATGTAATAGAGCTAACGTTACCTCCATCAACTCAAAGTCCCTGTATTATCCTAATGTTACTACCTGCTTATGTACTACACTTTCCCGCTCTCTCTGTCCCTCGGTTTCCCTTTCAAAAGCCTGCATCTCTGGCTGCTCCTCTCCCTGTCCCCTGCTGCTGCCTTCACCTACAGCCTGCTGTTGCCGGAGCATTGCTGTTACAGAGGATGTGGAGGCTACAGCAGCAAACATGTCTGTGATCTTTACACATTTTGTAGCATCTACAGTGACACTCTTCAATTTCTTCGCACGTAACATCTCCGCACCGCCTTTCTGCCGCTTCGGCTTCTCCATGTTGCCTCTCCTTTAACCACAGTTGCCAACTCCTCAGTAAGGAAAGTAGCTATTGTATGTCCTAAAAGTCGCTAGAAGTCGCTGCGTGACGTCATCACATAACTTGCATAATTGGTCATTTGCATGTAGAGAGAAGAATACCGTCTTTGGAAGGACAAAAAGTGAAGAAAAACACCCTATAAATAGTATATGTTTAGAACTACAATTGAGCTTTATGAAATAACTTTATAACTTTAATGCTTTGCTTAGACCCACAGTACATAAATCAATTTTGTTCCATATTATTTAAGTAAATCCACCGGCTGCATCACAAGGAATAAGCACACGAACAAGATCCACTTCCGCTATGAACGTGACTTCCGGTTCAAACCAACTTTTACTATGCGGAGTTGCAGTATAGCGGAACCCTCTTGCCTGCAGCCAGGTACTCTTTGGAATCCGGGCATCGCCAAAGCGTGCAACGAACGCAGTACGAAGGCTGTATGTACACAAAACATGGCGACAGTGGAGGATTTTAGGTTTCTGGTCTATCTCCAAAACTCTCCAAACGTTGCCGATGCCCCCGGAAAAAGTCGCTAAATTTGTCGCTAGTTGCTTTTTATAAAAATAGTCACGGGGGGGGGGGTCTGAAAAATCGCTAAATCTAGCGACAAAGTCGCTAAGTTGGCAACATTGCCTTTAACACACTGAAACTAGTGGAGTTACAGGAGACCACAGAGAAAGGGTGGGGCCGCTTTCGTCCTATATCCTGATTGGTTCAGTCCACTGTCAATATTAAAGATAGGCCAATGGGCCGCCCCCTATAAATTGTGGGCCCTCTCTTAGAAAAAAAAGGGAAGAAAAAAAAATCCAGCATCAGCTCTCGGCAAATGCCCGGTATGTCAGATTACCAGTCCAGCCCTGTCCCATTATTTTTGGCATTGTTCGCAGACCAAACAGTTTTGGGGGGACCTCAGCAGATTCTTCATTGATCATCTCCTCAAAGATTTTGTTTTATACTGGGAAAATGTTGTCTTTGGTTTTCATGAGTATGCCAAGAAAGAAGGTAAATGCTATTTCTTAATAAACTTGATTTTGTTTCTAGCTAAATTCTTTATTCATAAAAGTAAACTTAGTAATAAAACCCCTTGTTTTGTAGTGTTCAGAAAGGACATGGGGCATTATTTTAAATTGCTTGTTGAATCAACAAATAAAAAGGCTATCAAAACTTTAAATTTATGTTCCACTTATAACTTTTTTCTTTAATGTAGATAACCCCTGGCTCACTTAGCTCACTCATTTGTATGTTGTTATGTTCTTGTATACTGTTCACTGTATACTTGTATTTGAGAAAATTAATAAATTTGTTTTTAAAAAAGTGTAAAGCACACCGCCACAGGACTCCACAGCAATGGAGACGTGTTTTCTGGAGTGATGAATCATTCTTCCCCCTCTGGCAATATGATGGAAGAGTCTGGGTTAGGTGGTTGTCAGGAGAACGGTACTTGTCTGACTGCATTGTGCCAAGTGTAAAGTTTGGTGGAGGGGGGATTATGGTGTATGGTTGTTTTTCAGGAGTTGGGCTCGGCCCCTTAGTTTCAGTGAATGGAACTCTTAGTGCTTCAGCATCCCAAGACATTTTGGACAATTTCATGCTCCCGACTTTGTGGGAACAGTTTGGGGATGGCCCCTTCCTGTTCCTCTATGGAGCGAGGTCCATAAAGACATGGATGAGCGAGTTTGGTGTGGAAGAACTTGACTGACCTGCACGGAGTCCTGACTTCAACCTGATAGAACATCTTTGGGCTGAATTAGAGAGGAGACGACTGCGAGCTAGGCTTTCATCAGTGTCTGATCTCATAAATGTCCTTCTGGAAGAATGGCCAAAAATTCCTAAAAAATACTCCTAAACCTTGTGGAAAGCCTTCCTGAAGAGTTGACGCCGTTATAGATGCAGAGGGTGGGTCAACAGCATATTAAGCCCTATGGATTAAGAATGGGATGTCACTCAAGTTCATATGTATGAAGGCAGATGAGTGAATCTCTTTGGCAATGTAATGTACCTTGTACCATTTGCAGTGGTTAGCCTTGTTCATTTTTGTCTATAATATAATCCATCCTCTTAAGCACCAGTTTGGGGTCATGTAGGTTGCAGTCATAGGGTGAGAGGCATGGTAGACCCTGGACAAACCACCACAGCCAGGAATACCTGTTAGAAACAGGTAGCATGCAAACTCCACACAAAGGATGCAGACCTGAAGGCTCAAAGGCAGAACCTTCTTCCTGTGAGCCAACAGTGCTAACCTGCACCATCCCACTGATATTCTAAAAATCATTTCTAAAGACTTAACTAGAATGTTCTGGTCTCTTGAATACTAAACACTTAATGCAAACACCTTTTAAGTGCAATTAAATGTTGCACTTAAACTGAAGTGTCTAAATCATGCATATCTTCATTTTTGAAGTTGTGTGTAGTGCATAACAACCAAGATTTAAAATGCCAAGAAAAAAAAAAAGAGAGACTTGGGACATTTTCATGAGATTGAAGCATTTTAATTAAAAAACAAAACAAAACAAAAACTAAGCTCATTTGTAAGAAGCACTGTCCTCCAATTTGTTCAACTTCCATCACATTTCATTTCCACAACAGTGTGCGCACACATTCACTCACTGACAATATGATAGCTACTGCACCTTTGGAACAAAAACATGCAGACTGATTTGTCAGTATTATAACCATCTTATACAATCCAGTGTAACATGAATGCGTAAGTCTGCTTTATCTTCAAGGACCATACTATTGAATTTCTATTTTAGCCCATTAATCATAATTTTCCAGAGATTTTCATAACTTACCAGGTAGCTACTAGATTTCATGTTACGTTCAATAAGAAAAAGAAAAAAATCAACTGGCATAAAGTTAACCTTACTTAGTTGTCCTCAAACATTTTGTTGCCCTTGTTATAAATTACTCATTACAAAAAAAAAAAACCCACACACTGTACTGGCATGAACTAAATCAACAGTTGCCTAAAAATGATCAACGCTGAAATTTACAAATGATGGTGTATACAATTTGCGGTTAATGAGCTAAAATGTGCAAAACTGCTGGCAACGTTCTTCAAAAAGACGACCCTCAAAGCAGTGAAGGTTATTCAACATTTAAGTACTTAACAGTACACGGAGACATGAGCAAAGCAAACGAAGAATTTATGTGAAGCAAGAGTTAATTTCTATTTACAAATGAATCAGAGGCAGAGAAGCTGCAATTCCCCCTGTGCTGAGGGGAAAAAAAAAAAAAAAAAATCACATCCCTGAGCACAGTGTGTTATTCATAGCATTCAGATCCATTGCTGTGATCAGTTCTTATCACCACAGCCTGCAGCTCTAGTTTGACAACAGTGCAGCACAGCATTGCCCCCCCAGTTTTTCCTGGCCCACAGTCTGCAAAGATGTTCACATTGAATATTAAAGACCTCAGCAGCTGTCGCAAAGCTGCATTACAAGAACAAGGTACCATGTGTGTTTGGAGAGCTGCGGAGACATTAAGCATCAGGACAGCCAGACAGCTCTCCAACATTTATCCATTTCCTTGTAGAGGATGCCAGCGTTGGCTGTCATTTCCATGTCCTGATCTCCTTGCTGCTTTTAGTTAAGCCTCTGTTAGCGAGGAGCCTTTTTCTCTGCTCTCTTCATCCTCCTCCTCCTCATCTTTGTCTTTGCTCTTTTTATGTTTCTTTTTCTTGTGTTTGTGCTTGTGTACCTTGTGTTCTCCCTCTTTGTCCTGGCTGCTGTGTTTCTTGTGCTTTTTGTGTTTTTTATGTTTTTTGTGTTTCTTCTTCTTCTTGTCTCCTGCAGTGGTGCCTGAGCCACTGTGGTTGCTTGGGGTAGGGCTGTGGGAGGGTTGGCTGAGGGATAGACTGGGGCTGCCGCTCCTCCCTCTCTCCAGTTCTGAGCCCTCGCCTTCGCTGTAGTCAGGCACAAAGGCGGCCTCGTCTGTCTCACGGCCAAGGTCAGAACACAAGCGCTGTCTCCTGGGCTCAGGGCCACGACTTTCCTCTCGTCCGCCTCTGACTTCTGCTGCTCTCTCCTCCTTCCCTGTCACTACTCGCCCCTCCTCTCTTGTTCCACCTCTTCGCTCCTCTTCTCTTGCAGCAGCTCTTCCTTCTTCTCTTAACCCCCTTCCCTCTTCCCTCACTGCTTTTATTTTGGTCAATTTATCTAAATTTGCCAGGCCTGTCCTACCACCCTTAACCTCTTCTCTTGTGGCTCTTCCCTTCTTCTCTTCTTTCACTGCTCCTTTCCTCTCTTCTCTTGTAGCATCCCAGATTTCAGTCCTAATAGGCTTAGGTGCTTCCTGCTGCCCCTCTCTGCCTCGAGGCCTCTGCAGCACCGGGGAGGGCTCTTTGGTTACACTAAGCTCGTTTTCCTGGCCTTCTTCATCATCTTCCCTCTCCCACTTGGAGCGTGGAGGAGGCTGAATGAGCGGCTCCTCCCTGGCCGGGCTGAGCACCGGACTCACGCTTGGGCTGCGTGCACGGGTGTTTACGGGGCTCGACGGGGGCTGTTCTGCAGGTTTTGAAGACAAATTCTTCTGGTCTTTCTCAGAGTCCTGCTTTGGTTGTTGAGTCGACCTATCATTGAGGAAAACACGTTTCGAGTGACTCAGGGACTCTAGTGATTATATACAATCAAGCACAGTAAGCAGGTATTTGGAATAGCTTGGACATTTCAATACATGCAGATAGGATACCGGAGTTTAACAATGCCATTTTCTTTGAGAAACACTTTTCTACAAAGCTTGAGCTGCAACAATTACTCTACAGTTTCTTTAGCTTCAATTAATTTATGTATACAAAATTTTAAAACATGATGAAAACCCATCGATAAATTGGCCCAAAACCTAGGATATTCAATACATTCTTCCTAAGAACAAAGCTAAAAAATTGAACATACATGAGATTATAAAAGTCATTTAATTCAATGATAGTTTCACTGTTGCATTGAACTCAATGTTTTGGTTTAGCACCACTAAAAATAATGAGTTTTCATAGCAATCCCAAATAAACAACTGTAGGCTGATTAGGTTTTCAAACTCATCTTCTATTGCTAATGAAGCGCTGACAGAAAAGCTATAAAGAACTTAAATTCTTGTGCCATCCTAGTGGAAATATGGCTTGAAGCAAGAAACATCAAAAACAAATTAAATGTATCATATTAAGTAACTAAACTATATTATTTTGAAGTTAAAAATTAAAGGCTCTATAAAAAAGAGAAAAAAAAATAAAAAGGGCACTCACTTAGAGCTTGAAGGGTGGTTTGTCAGAGCCTTTCGACTGATCCTGGGTTTGCTCTTCACAGCAGCCTCCTGACCATCTTTGACCGCTGTCAAGGAGGGTGGGAGGAAGGAGGACAGGTTCAATGAATCTTTAATTAGACAGCACAACACAAAATCAAAGTTATCATTTCCTGCTGCACTCGAATCGTGCTTCAAATTACCTTCTCTGCGAGCAGCAGCTGGTTTCTCTCCTGAGGGAACACTCCTCTCCGATCTGTCCTTGGACGCACTCCTGGGTAATTAGAGAATATAATTACAACTATTAACAACTGTGTTTACAGACAGAGCAATTGTATCATTCTCTCTTTCAGTCATGGATAAGGAGTAGCAGAAAAGCAAATGCAGTAACCTGTCGGATTTAACAGCTCTTTCTGATCCCTCTCCCCTCTCCTTAGAGGATGCTCTAGGTTTCTCCTGATGATCTGTCAGTCTTCTCGTGATGGCAGACTTCTCTCCAATGGTCATTTTGTCCAAACTGACAGATCTCCCTCCCCCACTTGCACTACTGGGGATTTTTCGTTCTGTTCTTGATGCTCTCTCTACCTCCGAGTCTCTCTCTGCTGCTTTTTGCGAGCCTGACCCAGAGACCCTGTCCTTGTCTCTGTCAGACCCCTGACTTCTGTCTCTGTCTGAACCAGATCTCTCTCGCTCTCTGTCCAGTCCAGAGCTCCTGTCTTGCTCTCTGTCGGAGATGCGTTGCCCCTCTCCAGCACTGCCTGGTCTCTCTCTGGAGACACCCCTCTCCACAGCTAAAGATTGCTCTTTTCTTCTAGCTCCTTCTGCTGTACCAGTGGGCCGGTCTCCTTCAGAGATGCTAGCAGAAGCTGATCGATCTGAGGTGGAGGTATTCTTTTCATGACTAGATGGAGGTTCGTCCAAGGTCGCCGTTTCTGTGCTGCCTCTTCTCCCCATATCTCTGTTCAACTTGATTATTCTCACTGGCTTAACCTGCAGATTCAAAAACAAATTGTTACAAAATAAATGTTAAACTAGGAGGAATCAGTAAAAAATGTTATTTTGACAAAGTTCCTGAGGACTACTAAAGCAAAAGACTCACCTGAAGGTCCATTAGTGGTCTAATAGCTCCTCGATCTGGATCTCCCCGGCCAAGCTCACGGCTCCCTGGATGGGGAAGAATACCAGGCCTGTCAGAAGATGGCGGGAGTCTGTGGAGCGGGGGCTGATGAGACAAATGTGAGTGGGACATGACATCCAGTCCACCTCCTAAGCCATCTAGCCTCCTCAGCTTTCCAGGAGGAGGTCCAAGTAAAAGAGCGACCCTCCTCTCCCATTCTCCTCCGACTGTCCACAGGGGATGAAGGTCTGTGGAGGAGCGGGAGTCCGTGTTGATGGGGGTGAGGAAGTAGTCCACCACCCTGTGGAAGATTTTTTCTTCCTCGCATGTCATGGCTGGATCGGGGGCCATCATGAAGTGGGGGAGGTAGAGGTTGGTTATGGGAGGAGAGTGGAGGGGTCTTCACAAGGGAAGGCCTCACAACAGAGCTTTTACCCTTTTCCTTTTTAGAGGTAGTTGAGTTGTGGGCATCTTCTGGTTTGGCTTTAACACTCTTTAAAGGTTTAGAAGCTGAGGAGGAGGAGGATGAAGGGTCTCTCTTTTTTGTCAAAACTCCTTCTCCAGTCTTTTTCTTCACTTTGTCTGGCTTTACCTTCACCGCCTCTGTCTTTACTTTAGGTTTTACCTTCTGAACCTTCTCCTTCTTTGTTTTATCAGCCTGAGTCCTTGATGTTGACTTGGTTGAAGGTTTAACAGTTGAAGGAGTGCTCTTAGAGGCCGGAGTTTTAGAGGATGAAGCATTAACTGTAGGCCTCGAAGAGACGGGAGGCGTTTTTGTGTGTGAATGTACATCATCCATCGGTTCGTCTCTGACAGGAGTAGCATCACCTCGGTCCACTGGCTGTTGTGACGCCTCTGGTTCCTCTCCAGCCCTCTTCTTTTTTAGTTTCTTTGTTTTGAGGACTTTAGTACTGGATTTTGTCCCTGATGAGGAAGAGGATGGGGGATGGTGAGGTGGACCAGCTCTCTCTTCTCTCCCTCTTCTCCCTCTCCCCTGGGGTGAGTAATCTCTGGATAAAGGGGACAATCTGTCCCTGTCTCTGTTGCCATGACCTCTGTGAGGCAGTGAAGGATGTTGGCTGTCATAGTCTTTATAGTACTTGTTGTACCAGTCTGCATACTCCTTTTCCCACTGGCGCCTTTCCCTTTCAAAGCGCTCAGGGCCTCCAGGACTTGAACCCTTCAGTTCGTATGGTGGTAGCTCCCGAGGAGGTAGCTTTCGTCCTCCAGGGCTGCGGCTCCGGTAGCCCCCAGGTGAGCGAGATCGTGACCTAGATCTGTAGGGTCCTTCCGGCCCCTCCCAGCCTCCTCCCCGGTAGGATGGAGGAGAGCGTGGTGAGCCAGAGCGACGGTACCCATAAGACCTTGAACGGGATCGAGACCTTGTCCGTGAGCGTCCATAACTGCGTCCATTGCGCCTGGAATAAGGGGAGCGGGGATAAGAACGGCCATGGGAACGTGAACGGGAGCGGGATCGACTTGGTGAGTAAGAGTAAGACCTTGATCTTGATCTGGATCTAGATCTCGATCTGGACCTAGATCGCGAGTAAGGAGAGCGGCTGAATGGAGAGCGACTGTATGACCTGGACCTGGGAGAAAAATGTTTGGGTGTGAGGGGACAAAAAAACCAACAAAAAAAAACAATGAATTAAGTTAAAGAAAGCAGACTGTACAAAAAAAGTAAATGCCTTGAAGGTTCATGCATACATAATTTATGTAATGATTACCTGGAATAAGATCGTCGTCTTCTCTTCGGTGCATTTCTGTACTTCATAAGCTCTTTGTGGAAGTCTTTAGTAAATTCATCCAGTTTGGAGGTAACCCTTTGGACACAAAGATAAACAGAAAATTTTCAAGCTGTCTCCAGGGGTGAATCCCAAAAATGAAATCTCAATTGTTTATAATTCTAACCCTCATTTTTTTCTGGTACAACATGGTTTTCACATGTGCTACCACAGTCTGTTGTTAGACCCCTAAAAACACAAAGAAACCACTCACTTGTCCTGTCGGTGATGCCTTGGCCTGTAGAAGTCTTCCTTAGAAAGGGGTGGCTGAGGGAGGGCCTGTGGAAGAGGGACTAGAGGGGGCTGGGTACCAGGAGCAACCCAGGGGGGGTTGAGAACTGATGGTCCAGGGGGATAAACAGGCTGTGGCTGGTAACTGATAGCAGGTGGAGGAATAAGGCCAGGCCCAGTGGTGTATGGAGGGGGGTAGGGCTGCGGTGGTGGTGGATACAGAGCTGGAGCTGGGTACACCTGAGGAGTAGGTGCAGGAGGTGGAGCTGTCTGCAGGCGACTGGAGGGGTGCTCTCCTCTACTTCTGTACCTGGTACAAATAAGAGGTACAAAAAGGACTTTACAAAACTGACGTTACATTACAAACATTTCAGTTCATAGATCACAGACAGGCTTTACCACTGTCTGCTGCCACCTCCTCCTCCTGCTGCTGCTCCTCTATGAGAGTGGTTAGTCCGTGAATGGTGACCTAAAAGAGCAGAGAGCAGGCAGGCTGTTAAGTCACTAAATGCTTTCCCTTTAAGCTCATTAAATCTCCTTAAACTAATAAACCGATCAACTGACCTGACTGATGAGGTGGCCTTGTAGGTGGCAGGTGGCTAATTACTGGTAAACTGTAGCTCTGTGGGAGAAGTTGTGGTGAAAAGGAAAAAAAACAAAACAAATTGCCATCATGAGCAGCTTTTGTTTTCTTGACTAACCACCTAAAAAGTTAGTGAGAGGTTAAACCAACAAATCACTATTCAGCTGAGGATGGACCCACCTGCGATCCACTTTCTGAGGTTCTGGATGAATCTGTTGTCCCTTTAGGTTCTGGACATGCCTCACTGAAACACAGACAGACACTGTCTGGCAAAAAGGAATCTCTGAACTGAATATGCATTTTCATCATGGTATGCGGAATCTCTAAGCTTACCCTGGTGGGGGTGGTTCACCCTGGTTGGTGGAGTGCATAGGAGAACGGTGATCAACAACAGGCGCAGGGAGAGGTGAAGCTTCTTTTTCTTCAACAGTAGAAGTAGAAGCTGTAGAAGCAGCAGGAAGAGGAGCAAGAGCAGCAGGAGGAGGGGTAGAAGCAGCAGGAGCTGCAGGAACAGGAGCAGAAGGAGCAGGTGCGGTAGATGGAGCAGGTGCGGTAGATGGGGCCTGTGCTTGAGGGGGCACAATGGCTGGTATGCTTGTAGAAGGAGGCTGAGTGACATTAGCCAGCAGCGGGTCCTGCTGTCTCGAGTGCAGAGGCCTGACCAGCTGTGGTCTCGGTGGGGGTGGGGCTGTGTGCTGGGTTTGCTTGCGCCCATGTTTGGTGTATCCTGTCTCATTCTTAAAGTTGTTTACAGCCTATATCAAAAGGCAAATACACAATTCACTACTTTAAAAACAGTAAAATTAACCCAATGTCACATCAGACTGCAAACATTTTAAGGGGCTACCTGTCGAAGAAACTTGTTTGCAATGAGATTATCAGGTGAAACATCCGACTGTTTGCATGTGAAGCAGACGTGCTCTTCTGAGTCCAGCAGGGCAGTCCTAATACCTGAAAACAGATGGTCTTATTTAAACAAAAGCGCCAATTTAGGAAAAAACTAAATAAATACACGTCTGATAAAAAAAACATTCCCTTAAAATCTTCATACATTCAATAATTTATTTTCTACATTTGAGCACTCACACTCATCGCAGTAGCTGTTTCCACAGCAGGGTATAACCACGGCGTCAGTCATCAGGTCATTGCAGATTGGACACAGGAGTTCATCAGGGATTGGGTCGTTGTCATCCTCAGATGACGACTGGTCATGTGGAACAAATGGAGGGCGCTCCTTCTTTCCTTGGGCATACGCCTCCCTATTAACACAGAGGATTTGATTTTTGTTTTTTATTTTGGGAGCATTTTACTAACAAAAGCTGCAGCAATTTGGTATTACTCCCTAAGACACATTAAAACATAATGTGCTATCAAGTGTACATGAAAAAGCATGCATTTGTGTATGTCAGTGGTTGAAACATACGCATCTATAGCAGGTATGGCATATTCTCCAGTGCTGGTTAACATGGCTCCCTTGGCACCCGGCTCTGCTTTTACCATAAAGCTCTGCGGTATGCCCTTACTAATTCGTACTGGCTTGGGACCATCCACACTTTTATCCTGAACCTCAAAGTAAAGAGTGAACAAAATGAACATTATCCAAAAAGCAAACATGGTTACTTTCTTAGAAGTAAAGCAATGTAAAATATCACAACACACACAATAAACGCCAAACAATACTGATAATTACCATCAGCATGGGGCACTGCCGAATGTAGTGACCGGCCTTTCCACAACGAAAGCAGGTGTAGTGAGCAGGTGGAGGTCCAACTGCCTTCTTGGAGTAACTGGGAACAATTTAAACTCGTGTTCAGCTAGACAATATCTTTAAATACATATTACAGGCTTTTATCCAACTTAAATCAGATGCTCGAGTATGGCAAGTATATACTAACTGTATTGGATCATATTCATGGTTCGACTGAGTCATCATGGCTTTGATCTTGTCTTCCTCCGATGCATTTGCGTCAACCAGGTTAGCAGTCTAAAACACGATTGAGAAGAGAAATAAGACGAGAGAACAATGTCCACCCCTCAAGGAAACACATACACACACCAAAATAAAGCACCCCCTGGCGTTATAGCAACCATATACAGAAACAGTACCTTGGCAAGTTGGGCGAGTGACAACGAAGGAGAAGAATCCGTCTGCAGGAGAATTCAGAGTACATATATTATAGGTATTAACATAATTTCTAATAGATAAACACTGGAAGAGCCCAGACAAATTCCCCACCACACCTGTGACCAATCTCTTAGAGCCTCTATTTGGATCTTCAAACAAAATTAGCACCTTTGCTGAATACTCAGAGTGCGTGACATCATAAAGGTATACAAGGGTGGCAATTTAAAAATCAAGACACAGATTACAAGTCATATGTGCCATGTTAACTCCTCTGATTGTTCTAAGAATTCAGCAAAATCTAGAAAAAGCTAATGCTGTGAAAGCCTCTTCTAAGCTTGTGTCTTTTAAGAGCTTTTTCCACGGATGAGATCTTTGGGGAATAGAGTAAAATATAAATACTCAAACATAGTGATGCAATACATTTTGTCCATAAAAAGCAAAATCCATACTAAATGTAACGTCTATTCCCTTTGTGAGGCGACAAAAATATTACAGGTCCAACACAAATTCAGATGGTGCATTTAGCTGCATGTTTAAGAACTCATGACAAATCAAAAATTATAAAACCATCTACTTTTACTCTGTTCTTCAGCATATACCAGTCTACACCTGCTTATATTCCAAGCCTTTAACTACGGTAATGTCCAACAGCTTCTGCTTAAACACATCAAGCCTCCCTAAGTATTTGGGCTTATCAGCAAATACTACCACAGCATCCCTCTAAATCCTATATACCAAAGTTTCCTCTGCAATGGGAAGCAGAGGGCAATTTTCTTGGAATACTTGACATTTAAGTATGCAGTTTCCTCTCACTAGCACACTGTGATTTAAGTTTTTGCACCGGCTTGTCAAACGAAGTAGTCACGAATGTTAAAAACTCATCAAAAAGTTCAAGAATGTTCTCTATAAACTAATGAGCTAGCAAGGAGTGCTGCCAACCTCTTTTTTAAAAAAATGCAGACACTGTAAACTGTCAAATTCATAGAGCTGATAAGACAAGTGTAGAGATCTTTCTCTTTTGGAGGGGGGGGGTGGAGTGCCTGATGAAAAGACGAACGTAACGGCTGCTATCACCCGTTCACTCAACCTGTTCCCTTTAACCACAAAAGCAAGAGGAGGGATGACTGTCAAGCATGGACAAAAAGTTTAATTGTAAACTCACATAGGGGGGAAAATAGGCTGATCTAATTCTTTTTATTCTTAAATAGCAAAGGTATGTTGTTAGTAAACAAAAAAAAAAGCCAGCAGGGTGGGATATCCATCATGATAAGCAGGGCTCAGAGGAAACACTGGGTATTGCAGAAAGCTGTGGAGGGAACACACAGGGATCTGGTGCAAATGGTTCTGACACTGAACCACTCAACAACTTTATTGACAGGGTCTGCAGCTTACAGCTTACAGGACACACCACACCAGTATACTTTGCACTGCAGCAACCATGGAAGGCCTCCAGAGATTAACAAGGATATTTACTGATACTGTGTCTTAGCACTTTGTGATCTAACTTAATGATCACCCAAATCAGAGTTTTGTAAAAGAAACACACTTTGAACTGGTACCCATTTCCTTGCAAAACAGCCACTTGGGAATCTGACTACTCAATGTATCTCAGCATAGCAATGTAAAAGCGAGCCTTCAGAGTTTACGGGTTATGTGCAGTCCATACTCAAAGCAGAACAGAACATCTTCATGATGAAATTGTACAAGACAAAACAAATGACATAAAATTTTACTTTAAATATCTGAAATGTTTATGTTTAGCAGGTTACGCTTAAAAAATAAAAATCAGTGGCAAATCTATTCCACTCACTTGGAAGATAAGTTAATAAAAATTAAGCACAATCAATCCCAGCCACACTTTTCTTCTTTGGGTTTATAAACCACAAAATATTTTCACAGAAAATAAATGACAATGTATTCTGATTACAAAAATACCATATTTCCTTTTACAAACCCCTTCAAAATACATTTGTCTGGCATGAAACAGGCTACATAACTTTCATTATTTCATTATGAAATACAGTCATTAACAGTTTAAATTCCTTGTCAGTCAATTATTAACAGTTTCAGTTCAGAGCATTACAAGAATAGAGAATAGAGAGAAACAACAAACTGTTTCAACCTTAGTGACTCCAAGCAACCCTCCCCAAAAAAAGACATCAAATAACACATAGAGGTCGAGATCTCAACACAGATGTAGCGAACACACAGTGAACAGAAGATACAACTTGATCATTGTTGACAGGATGTTCTTGAGAAAGGTGACTAAAGCCAGAAAGGGGGGGGGGCGAAAGAGAGACAGAGGGGTGAGGAAGTGAGAGTGTTGTTTTTGGGTTTGTTTTACATACGGGTCTAGAAGATCCCACCACAGCTGTGTCAGAACGATCTCTGTGGAAACAGAAAGAAGCAATCAGCTCCTGACATAACTCGACAGTCAACCACAAGATCAAGTTTTTCACTACAACTGTATAGAAAGACCTGTGATCTATACCCAAGAGAAAAATCAGGCATAACCTAAAGATTACTCTGTCATTTAAAATACACTGGTGACTACACTGTAGTCTTAATTCAGGTATTTATTTTGTATTTTATGTATACATACACAATGAACGTCCTGCCAGCAGGTTTTACTCCACCAATCGGGGTGCGGCGGACGATCACTGATGAGTGTTTAGGGATGTGGGCTTCATCATCTGTGTATTCTGTAAAGAAAACAAAAAACCCCAACACAGATTAGAAATACAAGCAGAACACAAAATATTTATGCAATGTCAATTCAGGAAAAAAGATGCAGAAAACAAATCATAATTTTTTAATAGGAGCAAATGCTCCTATTAAATATGATCTCAGGGGTTTAGCTTAAGCTGAAAAGATAGTGAAACGAAGAACAGCAATATCAATGCAGTCATTTCTATAATATCAATCTCGGAATTCACAATTCATTTGGAATAGCCAAGAATGTTAAGTCGTTTGGGACAGAATTAAAAAAGCAGATTGTAGAATATCACTAAACAGGAAAAAGTAATTTTTTAAAATTATTGCACACTGTGCACACTTTCTTTTAAAGGCCCAATTTTGTGATTTATTAAAGATCACATAACTAAGACATTTAGTCCGTTTATTATTTAGGAAAAAGTTCTTAGTCGGTGCATTAAGGCACACATCCCAATGTATTTGTACACACTCCATCACAGTGTCTTGCTAGATCCTTTTATATTTTCCCAGCAAATGCCTAATAGAGAGAGAGAACATCTACCGTGTCTTCCAAAAATATCTAATATTCTCCCTTAATATAAAATGTCAGTTGGTGGCGTACCTTCTCGAGTCTGCGCATTGGTGATCTGCAGGTCGCAGTCTGTGGCCTTGAGCCGCTCCCGGGTCATAATCTGCCTTTTAAGCTCGCTGAGGGTGATATGCAGCCCATCGAAAGTGACTGTATTGTAGTCCAGTTTGGAAGAAAACTTATAGTGAACACACGACATTTTTTTTTTAAACAGGTTTAAGCACTTATCAAGTTAAGCACAAAAGAAAAAAAAACACAGGCCTGGTATAAGAAAATAAAAGCGTTAACAGTGAACACAGGAGGTGCGCCTCCTCAGTTCTTCAAAGTCCAACAAAATACACCAGGGTGCCACCAAATCCACGAGAGTCCACGCTGCACAGTGTAAATATGCAAGTTAGGCCGAGTCCGTCGTGAATTGTCCTTGATGGAAAGACGGGACCGCCGCACTGCAGTTAGCAGCGGGCCCGGGGTTTCCTCAGTCCCTGCGGTAGTGTTTTGCCTTCTCGCTACAGTTACTGATTTCTCAAAACAAAACACCACCGAGCTCCACAAAAAGTCCACAAAACTGCGTGAACCGTTCCGCAGTCAGTCCACAAAAGTTACGCTACACTAGCTTTTGGACCCCCCTCAGAAAGGTTATTATTCTATCGTAAAGCTCCGTGTGTAAAAACGTTAGGCTAATACCAAGGCTAACATGAGACACCTCGAGATTAGCCAACACAACATGAGAACAGGCCTAACAAAAGCTAACGCTGCTAAGCTGACAACGGTGCCACAGCTTTGTTTTTTTTTAAAAAAGAAAAAAAAGGAAAGAATCCACTAGCCAAAGACAGGACGAAAAGACTCCTCTTCAGCCCGCGGTTACTTCCCGCCACGGAAAAAACAGTTTTGAATCCGAATGAGTCTTCAGCGTAAATCCATAAAATCCATGTCCGTGATCCCAAACGATCGTCTCCTCGCTGTTTCATCAAAATGGCGCAGGACGGAACCGGATACCACCAGGGTCGTCTTCTTCGCTTTCTTCTTCTTCGGTGTTTAATGGCAGCTGACATCCTACATGGTGCATTACCGCCCCCTCTAGGGTTCTCCAGTCATTTAATATCACTAACTAGTCATTCTACCGCTGGATCTTCTTACTTGGTCCAGTTTCTTTGAGATACACTCATCCATCCAAATCATTTAATTCAGGCGTTCCTATCACTTCCATGGCCACAGGTGTATAAAACATAGCACCTAGGCATGCTTCTACAAACATCTGTGAAAGAATGGGCTGATCTTAGGAGCTCAGTGAATTCCAGCACGGTACCGTGACTGGATGCCACCTGTGCAATAAGTGCAGTCATGAAATTTCCTCACTATTGAATATATCGCAGTCCACTGTTAGTGCTATTATAACAAAGTGGAAGTGATCTGGAACAACAGCAACTCAGCCACAAAGTGATAGGCCATGTAAAATCACAGAGCGGGGTCACCGGTCACCAACTTTCTGCAGAGTCAGTCGCTAAAGACCTCCAAACTTATTTGGTCTTCAGATTAGCTCAAGAACAGTGCGTAGAAAATTTCATGAAATGGGTTTCCATGGCAGAGCAGCTGCATCCAAGCCTTACATCACAAGCACAATGCAAACAGATGCAGTGGTCTAGAGCAGTGGAGATGTGTTCTCTGGAGTGATAAATCACGCTTCTCCGTCAGGCAATCTGATAGATGAGTCTGGGTTTGGCGGTTGCCAGGAGAACAGTACTTGCCAAGTGTGAAGTTTGGTGGAGGGGTGGGGGATTATGGTGTGCAGTTGTTTTTCAGGAGTTGGGCTCAGTCCCTTAGTGCCAGTGAAAGGAACTCTTAATGCTTCAGCATCCCAAGACATTTTGGACAATTTCATGCTCCCAACTTTGTGGGAACAGTTTGGGGATGGCCCCTTCCTGTTCCACCATAATGGAACTGACCAGTGCACAAAGCAAGCACCATAAAGACATGGATGAGCAAGTTTGGTGTGGAAGAATTTGACTGGCCTGAGTCCTGATCTCAACCCAATAGAACACCTTTGGGATGAATTAGAACGGAGACTGTGAGCCAGGCCTTCTTGTCCATTTGTGTGTTTGACGTCACAAATGCGCTTCTGATAGAATGGTCAAAAATTCCCCAAAACACACCTAAACCTTGTGGAAAGCCTTCCCAGAAGAATTGAAGCTGTTATAGCTGCAAAGGGTGGGCTGACATATTAAACCCTGTAGATTAAGAAAATACTTTTGGCAGTATAGTGTATCACAATGCTTCTGCTTTTCCTGTGTCACCCTCTGGCCGCTTCAGTATACTTTCTGCGCCATGTATTAAACCCAGTCTCCGTAATTTCTGTAACATTTCCTCCCTGTCCCAGTTAAGTTGCAACCACCTGTTCCCATACAATACTTTCCCCTTCTGATTTTTTGATAACTTCAGTTTGGTATTGCCAGGGTCTGCGTCGTCTTTGAGGTTTTACAGAAAGTGTCAGCTATGGTGTTGCATTACTGCCACCTTCAGTTTTTATTCTCCAAAAGTATTCATCCAGTGAAACCCCCAGAATATCTGCCTCTGCCTGGGATTTTTTTTCCACTGGTGGAAACAAGTTTCCATATTTTAACAGATTCTGATGAATTTTGTCCTTTATTTTGCTGATTCATCTGTATTTCCTGTAAGGTGCTTACTAGTAGAGATGTTTTTGGACTTCAGGTCTTCATAAATAACTAATGATATCCGGCTATGAATGTCAGTGTTAAAGAGGAAAGGTAAACTATGACACTTTTGGAATGCTGTTGTAAACTCTGAATGAAACTGAAACATATTTGTCCTTGGGTGTTTGTTGACAAATAAAATGTATTATTATTATTAATTATTATTATTAAAATATTATGCATATGTTACAGCAAATGATGGACATGATCTTAATGCATTCACCTATAGCATATGATGACTGGAAGTTCCCGTTTCACCAGAGAAAAGTAGTGACTTCACAAAGCTTTCTGCTCTATTCATATAAGCAGTAGGAGCTTAAAAAAAAACAAAAACAAGGACTCACAGCTCATCATATGTGGATTCTTGGACAGCAAACTGTGTGCACTGGGATATTTCCCAGTGTTTTTGTTTGTGCAGCTGAAACAGTAGCTGAACTGGTTGGTCGTGCTTTCAGGTAATTTCTCGTGTGAGCGTGTTCATAACACCTACCTTGAATTGTAGCCTGAATCCTTCTGCTGCCATGGCAACACTTCAGGCTGCTCAGTCTGCTTGCTCATCCGCTGACGTCTGTCTGTTTGTGCTGCCCTGCCATTAGCAGTAACACAGCTAATTCATGCATGTGCAGTGAGGCCTGGGATTCTTGAACCACACTGAAATCTCTCTGAGACATATTTTGTGATGTGCAGCTAATTTCACGACTTTTTTATGAGGCAGACAGGAAAGTGACATAACCATGAGGGCAACACCCTTTCATTACACTTACGCATGCTTACGCAAAAACACACTCAGCCACACAATCGCACACAGGGAGAGACAGAGAGAGTTCTAATGCGCCTAATGGAATTTCGATCTTCTGCAACAGGTCCACAAAAAGGGATTATAGGAACAGGACATAGTCACTCATTCTCCGTTGCTTTCATGCATTGTTTTGTATTTTCTATGAGCATTTCTTTTTCTCATGGACACCTCCTCCTTTTCTGTCTCTCTCTGCCTGACTATTGCCACACACACTCACAAAAACTGAGATAAACTGTAGCTGCTGCAGCAGAGCAGAAGCACAAACAAGAGCACAGAAATATTTTAGCCCAAAAATCAGTTTTTGTTTACTTCTATTTTCCTCGGAGCATCAAATATACAGATTAGTTGGCTGCTTGAAGTGAGACGATGTCAATTAACTGCACAACAATCTGCAACTATTTAAATAATTGATGACTCATTTTTGAAATTATCCCAGCAAAAATAAATAAATAAAAGACAAGCATTCTCTGATTTCAGCTTCTCGAGCAGCTTTATTTTCCTGCTTTGTGTTATCAGGAGATGCAATCATTAAGTTCTGCAATGCCATCTTTTAAACTCATAAACCATACCTGATTTAAATTTGGCCCATCTTCCCTATTAGATCATGTCCTTGGCCATTGCTGTAAGCTTACAGCTCATCAGCTCCTGTTTCAAATCATTCCCTACATACCCTGTTCCGAACACTCTAACATTTCTCTCAACGATGCACTTTGGATCTCCTCCAGTATGTCAAAATGCTGAACTTTAACTTGAATTTCATTTTGTGGAAGATGTAAAAGTTGTAACCAGTCATGGACTGTGGCCCGAGAGCAACCGCTTCAGGTTGTTTCCACTAAATAGTCTCCATCAGTCGCCTCAGGATGTTACAAGTAGAGCTTCACTGAAGTTCTCAACTCCAATCTCATGCTGAAGTCTTAATGCACAACCCTGGAAATACCATGAGAAATAACTATCATTCTGACCCGATGCACCGCCTTCATGTTTGGATACTGTGGGCATTTCCACTCCATACTGCTGTTTGATCTCTGTGTTGTAAAATGGCGATGGCCATTAAAGACATTAAGCCTGATCGGTTTGAAACAGCAGTTGATGTTTGCTCCATGCATAAGTTTGAGGGTCATGGCAAAATTGCAGACATGCAGATGGTCAGAAAAGGAATTCAATATCTTGAATAGGTGGGGGACCTTGTTCAGTCTGTCATGGGGCAAGAGGTGGGGGACACCACGGACAGGTTGTGGTCTGTTGCAGGGGTAACACAGAGAAGCAGAGAATTTAGAATTGCCAATTAACCTAACATGCATGTCTTTGGACTGTGGGTGGAAACTGGAGTACTCAGAGGAACAGGGAGCTCATGCAAACTCCACATAGAAATGCCCCAGCCAGTGAATTCAAACCTTGGACCTTCTTGCTGTGAGGTAACTGTCCTAACCAATTGCACAGGTGCACAAAGAGCAGACTTTAAAGGAGAGATTGGCCAAATTTAAAGCAGGCATGCTTTCTGGTTTTAGTGGTTGGAGTGACAGGACCTTTTGATTGCATCCCAAGTAATATAATGGAGTTGGACTGTCTCTGGCAAATTGTGATAGCAATTTTTCACTATTCCTTCACATATGCTGAGTGAACAGTAAATAGAAAAAATATTTGACATACTAACGCAGCCCCAGTCTTTTCTGCAAAGTCTTTCATCTGTCTGTAGCAAGAAAGTGAGAATACTTATTCTTGAGTATTCTTGTGTTTTAAGTCCCCCATCTTACAGGTGCTCTCCTCTTAGACAGGTGTGGTCCTTCTGTTGGACGCACAGTTTCCAGGCAGCATCTCTGTGTTGTTGTGAGCAGCTCCAGTTGTTAAATGATCTACAGCCATGTCTATGTTACTGTCTTTGAGAGCTGAAGTTAAAGTGTAGAGCATGAACTCTGAGCCCACTGCCACTGGTGTTGGCAAACCTGCCATAGTCCCGACTTTAGATTCAGCGGAGATGGACGGCTCTCGATCACGCCCGAGCGATGCTCGAAAGGAGTCCCCTGCGCTGTGGTTGCTCCTGTAACTGTATCGGCGGCTGCGGTTCTGGTAGTAACGGTTGCGGTAATACGATGAGCTTCGAGAGAGGTGGCTTCATGAGTGAAGGCCGGCCTTTGGTGCGCAGCTGTCTGTGTTTTTCTATGAACACATGCACCGCCAGGACGCCCACCATCTCAGCCAGCACAAAGGACAGAGCTCCAAAATAAAAGGACCAGCCGTAGGAGTAGCTCTTCTTGTTGTCGCTCTGGCTGGGGTCACCTGAGTTGGCTGATATGTACACAATGATGCCAATGATGTTACTGAGACCTGCAGAAGTGTTTATAGAGATGGAGAGGGTCCGTCAAATATTTATTTGTGGAAGAATCTTTGCATTTTACTAACAAGCTACAACAATATAGAGGACTGAAACTGCCAAAACTGAACATTAATTAACTGACTTGAAAAATTAAATAAATCAGTTAATAAACAAATCAACAGGACATTAAATGCACCTGAAATAATAACAGTTTTAAAAAAAGTAGAATAAATGAATAAATTAGAAATGGCATAAATTATTATTTCTATTTTATTTTCTTCCTGTATTTTCTTTTACCTTTAAATTAATTCCCATGTATTCCCTTTCTTTTTACCTATTTTCTTTATTTTTATTTCATTTCTTCTTTTGTTTTGTTTTTATGTATTAATTCACCTTTTCTGTTAATATTAATATTACTCCATTTAATGATTGAGTGTTATTGAGTTTTTCATGTATTGTTTATTTTTGGACCTTTTGATCCTCAACACTAATAAGAAAATACAAGCACTAAAACACAAAAAGAAAAGAATTTTAAAAATAAATAAATAAAATATCAGAAAGGCTAATGTAGACAAACATAATCAATAATGGTCTTTAAAAAAGGGTTTACATAAAAGTTAACACGCCCCACCAAATCACTGTGTCTGTGTGAATGTGTGTGTTTGTTTGCGTCTGACCTGCAGAGACAAAGAGTATACCCGCAGTGAGAATGACATTATATCGTGACTTGTAGAACTCGCTTGCAGCTACGCAGACACCCCCGAGAAATAACAACCCCACACTGAGGATGGGGAAGAGGCTGGAGGCTCGTACAGCTCCTGTGCAGAGGACAGGAGGACGAGGGTACTTAATTACATACCGTGTAAATACATGAAACTTTCATCACAGCTGTTAGAATTCATGTACTCATTTGTTACCCACGTAGTAAATATTCAGCAGCATCCTGCTCGTAGTCTGCATCATCAGGAAAGTGATCAATGTCTTTGCAAACGCCCCGAAATGTCCCTGAAAACAGGAGAGATCAGAGAAATTGTAGTTGATCATTGAATAACAAATCGACCTCTGCGTCACTCACCTTTGACATTTTATACTATGACATAAATACAGAATCTTTACTAAAACTCACTTTGGCCCAGTATTCACATACACAGTGGCTGAATGTGAGATGTTCACTCTCAAACCTTAACTAGCAAACATTTTGCGTTGGCTATTATCCAAATGGGCATATCATCTGATGATTGTAAAGAATATCTATCTGAACTGTCTGAACATCTGTGTGCGTGTCCTCGAATATGTTCTGTACAAATGTAAAAGAAGCACGGACATTGTCTCAGAGTGATTTCTACTCAGTGGTTCCCATTTGTCCACCTTCGAAACCATTTAACATGAATCAGTGCCCTCTTGTGGCCTTTTACTGTGTTTATATTGTGGGACATGATTTATGAGCATGCCCAAAGAGTTACTTTAGTTTTTAGTTGTTTTTGGCTTATAAGATTTAATACCTGCGTTGCAGTGGTCTGCACTGTTACCTCAAAGAAAGAGGGTTCTACATTCAAACCTCCTGCTCAGCAGTCCACACTCTGCCTCTCACCCCAAAACAGAGAGGAGTAAAAAGCGAGAACGTATTTCTGTGCCGGCTGTTTTCACTGGAGACCTTCACTTAAAACAAATGAGTAATGTGACGTGGGGTCATACACACAAGTGAAAAATCAAATATCGTACTGTCTCTTGACCCGACTATATGTGACACAGATAGATAAACACCATCAGAGGCCGTGAAGGCTCTGATGCATTTCAATGGGGACTGGAAATGCAAACGTCAGCTGGACCCATGCTTCCTGCTACAGTAACCTTTGGCTGTACAGTACCTTTTAATATGTGCACCCACAGGATTATATTGATAAATGTGTCCCTATGAGCCCGCCCTGATTGACCAGTATTGACGTGACTCAGTCCCCATGGTTACTGAAACAAAACTCATTCACTGACAACAGCTCAGCTGCAGCGAAGAGGGCTGAGAGAAAAGAAAGGTGTTAAGTTTTTCAAATTATTGTCAGATTAGAAACGAGAGATCCAATCATCTGTCCCCTGAGTTGGCTCTGAAAGCTTCTATTATGCATCACATTTTTCCACCAGTGTAGTGCCCTAAATCTTTATTCAAACTGCTGACAAATATTTTAAATAAATAAATTACTGAAAGCTTTAATAAAGATGTTATATGAAAAAAAACACAATCAGATATAATCCTGCAGAAATCAACAGTCTTATTCCTTTCCCACAATTGTCGAGCAGCCTGCAGCTTCAGAGCTGCCTGTTTCTGCCTTTTTGCAATGCATGCTAACTGACCAGTGCACAAACACACCAGACTGTTAAAGCACTGATGACGTCTGCATGCTCTGTTGCCTCTCCATTAAACCATTTTGGTTTGGTTTGGTTTGGTTTTATAGACAGTGGAGGCAGCGGCAGAGGGAGGGGGTGAAATGGAAGTGATGGCGAAATAGAAAAAGCCAAACATTTTCTATTCATTCAGAAAAATAGCAAAACAAAACCAAGGATACAGGGTAAGAGAAATAACGGTGCTATTAAAAAGGAATAAACAATTGAAAATGTCATTTCCATCCAATATATAACCAGGACTAAATCTTCTCTATATTCCTCTTTAAGATGCGTCCTCCTGCAAACAATCAAAATATCTCTGATGCCTCTGTGTAATCACAGAGGCATCAGAGAGATGTGAGGTGTGTTACAGGAACATTTTCCCTGAATCATTTCTGTGTTTAAGAGTTTAATAAAAGGGTAAAAATGAAGAGGTGGCCAGCATTCTGAATGAAATCTAGTGAAAGCTCCTATCCATCCATTCATTCTCTTCCGCTTATCCTGTCGGGTCGCAGGAGCCTATCCCAGCTGGGTGAGAGGCAGGGTATACCCTGTACAGGTCGCCACCTGTCGCAGGGCTACCACAGAGAGACAGACAACCATTCACAATCACATCCACACCTGTGGGCAATTTAGAGTGACCAATTAACCTAACCCCACTAACTGCATGTCTTTGGACTGTGGGAGGAAGCCAGATCCAGAGAAAATCCACACAAACACGGGGAGAACATGCAAACTCCACACAGAAAGGCCTTGACCAAGGAGGATTTGAACCCAGACCTTCTAGCTGTGATGCAAGAGTGCTAACCACCACGTCACCACTGTTAAAAATCAAATAAAAATTTTAAAAAAAGCTTGAAAAAATATTTATTATCACAGACAAAGTTTTGTTTCTTTTATTAATTTTTGATATTTTTCTCTGGCACATTTGAGAATTCCCTCAAATTTTGTTATTTTGTGATGCAATATTTTATGGGCATTTATGAAAACAAATTGTATAGGTGTTGGATATACATATGTATGTGTGTGTGTGTGTGTGTGTGTGTGTGTGTGTGTGTAGTAACTGCAGTGCTGGGTGAGTAACTGCATATTCACAATCAAGCTTTTTTCTTTTTGTAGTATTATGTTTGAAAATAAACCCCCCAAAAACCCAATTAAATTATATCTGAATTCTACCAGCTAGAAGTATCAATTTATAATTTATTTCATATTTCTGCTTCACTTTAGAAGAAGTACTAACCTTTTACTCCAGTATTTATATAAGTGTTTAACAGCAACTCCATACAAATTTAAATGTTTCATTTATATTGCTATTATCTGCACAAGCCATGTACCTACATTAAAGTACATTTCCTTTTTAAAATGCATTGTCCAAATAATACTCACATATTTATGCTTGCAATTACTGTAATAGGGTATCTTTTCTATGTGGTATTTCTACTGTTCCTAATACAGGATATAAATACTCCAATGCTGCACTGTTGAGTGCAGTAAATTTTCAGTTCTTCAAAGATCCTAAACTCACTGCAACCAGAAGCTGTTGTAATATTACAACACAAGCTGCTGTTTTATGGTTTATTGGTGTAAAAATTATCACCTAATACAGAAGCATCATTCACACTTCTGTTTATGTAAGCAGCCTATTATACTTGTAGGAACTTAGTGTTATTGCTACTTAATATCAAAGTTCATTAATGAACGGATGTAGTTTCATCTTTAATACAGTAAGAAATCATTATTAAGACATCAGATAAACATATTGTATTCACATAATGGCCAATTTTGTGTGTGTGTTGCTATAGGCTATTTTATAAGCGTTTGCTGTGCATCTGCACGCAGGTGTTGTGTGTCTCCTACCCTCAGTGCAGCAGGTCCTCCACAGGCCGGAGTGGGTCAGGACCTCTTCGTTCTTACGGACAGTCTCGTTGTCGTTCAGGGACTTGGAGCGGCACACCCCTCGGGAGTACAGCCAATAGTCCGTTCCCACGGCGATGGTCATGAGGCTGAAGGCGCAGAAAGCCCCCGCCGTGGTCAGCAGCATCATCACACCCCGATTAAACACCCTCATGTCGGCCCAGCCTCCCCTTCGTCAATCTAGCAGGATTTAGAGACTCTTCAAAACTTTCCCTCGGTGTCTTATCTTTCGAGTTGATCCAGGAAGGAAACTCGGGTTTCGAGCACAACTCCTGGAGCCCCATTTTCCTCTAAACTGTTAACTTTTGCTCACAAAGTTGAGATATTTCCCTTCAAAGGCACGGAAGCGGGATGTTGGCTCGTTGGTTGTGTGGTGCAACCGAAAAAAACGGAGATGAAAGTTGCAGGAAACCCGAAGTAAAGTAGTTTGGAGCGCGTTTCTGAACTCGTTCTAGTTTGTTGTAGCCCAACTCTGCGTGGCTCAGTCTGCAGGATGACCCCGCCTGTCCCACTGTGTGTGCGCACGCACGCGTGTGTGTCCCTGTCACTAAGAATAGAGCAGGGCTCGTGGAAACCAGTTCACTGTGTAGTGTTCATAGTCCACCAGTTCAGCACCATGGCGAGCAGAACACCAAGTGCTGTGAATTATTTGCCAGTGAAGACACAATAAAACATTTAGCTGCCTCAACCTAAAGACACTTCATTTAAAGAACTGCAAGTGCACCACAGCTGGAAAACGACAGCTTTTCACCTTTTGACTGGAGTCTTAAAACTGGAGTTGGGTGCCCATGAACATCCATCCCTCATACTCATCAGCTTCCAGTTCCCTTGAAATGTACCTCAACTGAAAGTGATAGTGAATTTTAACAATCAGTTTCGGGGATATTGTGGTTATTGTGTGTCTGCACACCCAGTGGCCACTTCATTAGGTAATAACTAATCAGCCAATCACATGGCAGCAACTGGTCAAACTGAACTTCTGAAGTTCAAACTGAGCATCAGAACAGGGAACGGTTTAGCACAGTCTTACTGAAATATGCAAGGCCTTCTGTGAAAAAGACATTATTTGAATGGGAGCAGATGCTGCTCTAAAACACACATAAATACCTTTCAGCATTGATGGTGTGTTTCCAGGTGTGCCAGCTGCCAGTGCCATGAGCACTGATGCACCCCCCATACCATCAGAGATGCTTTTGAACCTGTTTTTAATGTAGTATCTCCCAAGGTTCCAAAGATCACAAGCATCCAGTACTGATTTTCAGCCTTGTCCCTTACACAGAAACTTTTGATATTATGTACTGTAGATGATGAGATATTCAAAGTTGTCTAAATTTTACACTGAGGAACATTATTCTGATGTGATATAGAGACTGATGAAATTTTGCCTCTCTAAGATGCTCCTTTTATACCGGTCATGTTATGGATCTTTTCCTAATAAACCTAATTATCTGCTAAATGTACCACCACTTACTTTTCCAGGCTTTTGTTCCCCTATCTCAACTTCTTTTAAATGTGTTGCTGCCATCAATTTCAAAATGAGCTAATATTTTAAGTAGTAAAACATCTTTGTTTTAAACATTGGATATGTTTTCTCTTCTATTGTGAATAAAATATGGGTTTATGAGACATGCAATTCATTGCATTCTGTTTTTATTCACATTTTACACAGCATCCCAACTTTTGGGGGGAACTGGGGTTTTATAGCTAAAAAATTGTCTATCCATCCACCCACAAATTAATCACATAGCCAGTTCAGGGTCACATGAGGGCTAGAGCCTACCCCAGATATCTTATGGCAAGATGTATGGTACACAACAGACAGATCGCCAGTCCATCTTTTTAACCTGACATACTAAGCAGCTGGTTGCAAAGCAGCAGTAACCTAAAATATATCCTGCCTTATTATCCATCTTACTCTTATTGTGTGTAAAACCTCTGCTTCCACAAGAATTAAGAGGGCAAGTAGCAGCCAGGTGCTGCTAACCAAATGCACTTGATTAACTTATCATCAGCAAGTGTGAGCACCTCTGTAAAAGTAGAAGTTTTGGCAGTTTGCTGGTCTGGAACATTCAGGTGTGTGTTAGCACAATGCCAAGGAAGAAAGACATCAGCAGTGATCTTAGAGAAGCAACTGTTGCTGCCCATCGATCTTGGAAGGGTTATAATCCACAGTGTCAACAGAAGAGGTTATCAAAGAAAAAGTGAGAAAGTCAGAGAGAGGAAGAAAGTAGACGTGAGTACTGGGAGGCTAGGTGTTCAGCAAAGAGAGAGGTGGCAGAGGAAAAGGCTTATAGTGAGGTGTATGTGAGGCTGGACACTAAGGAAGGAGAAAAGGACTCTTATCGATTGGCTAGGCAGAGAGATCGAGCTGGAGAGGGTGTGCAGAAGGTTAGGGCGGCTAAGGATAGAGATGGAAATGTGCTAACAAGTGAAGACAGTGTGTTGAGAAGATGGAAGCAGAGCACATGTTGATCAGACTGTTTAACACAATCTCAGAGAATGAGAGGAATGGATTTTCAAGAATAAAGGTGACGTGCAGAGCTGTAGTGACTACAGAGGGCTAAAGTTGATGAGCCATACCATGAAGATATGGGAAAGAACTGCAGAAGCTAGGTTAAGAACAGAGGTGGCGATCAGTGAGCAGCAGTATGGCTTCGTGTTGAGAACGAGCACTAGAGATGAGTGTTGATGGAGGAGGATAGAGAAGGTCAGAGGTTGCACGGCGTCTTTGTGGATCTAGAGAACCACAAAGACACAAGTACTGCATGAAGAAATCAGGAGTGACAGAAGTACATGAAGCTGGTGCAGGACATATACGAGGACAGAGACACAGCAGTGAGGTGTGCAGTAGGAGTGACAGATGAGCTTAACGTGGTGGTGGGATTACATCAGAGATCAGCTCTGAGCCCCTTCTTGTTTGCAGTGGTGATGGACAGGCTGAGAGATGAGGTCAGGCAGGAGCCTCCGTGGACTATGATGTTTGCAGACGACATTGTGATCTGTAGAGAGAGTGTAGAGTGGGGATAAGGTGGAAGAGAGTCTGGAGAGGTGGAGATATGCTCTGGAGAGAAGAGGAATGAAAGTCAGGAGAAGCAAAACAGAACACGCGTGTGCGCATGTGAATGAGAGGGAGATGGGTGGAAAGGTGAACACGTACAGAGTAGAGGTAGTGAAGGTGAATGAGTTTAATATTGAAATGCAGTGTGCATAAATGAATGCTGCAAACTTCAATGAACTGTAGCGAGACTGTAAAGAAGAGTGGGCCATAGTTCCTCCCCAATGACGTGAGAGACTGAAAGTCACACTGTAAATTAAGAAGTTGCAGAAGCTACTGAATCATAGTGTACTTAATTTTTTCACACATTACCTCTTTACTTTTGCTAAATGGCACTTTGTAATCTGTTGTTGTTTATCTGAGGTTATATTTAAATAATTTTAAGACCTGGTAAGACTAGATCACTTCTAACATCCTGATACTGTATGTAAAATCTTCGAATTGAAAATAGATGTACTTTCTTTTTACCATGACTGAATATACTCAGTATATATAATCAGTATGAAAAAAGTATTCTCACTGCACAAGCATATCATACAAATGATTAACAGAATAAACAAGGATGTGAATATTTAAGGCTTCAAAAAGTGTGTGTGAGTGAAGTAAAAAGAAATTAACACAAAGCAATGAGCTTCCTCACTGTAAAATGTTAGGATAGGATCTGTTAGCATGCCCAAATTTTAAACTGTCAAAACATTTCTTATCACAAATCACCATGCAACTACCAATCACTTCATTTTTTTTTTTACAACCTGAGAGCTGTGGGAATGACCCGAAGCTGTGGGCAACGAACTAAAAACCACTGTTAAGCCAAAGAAGAACCAGGTTATTCTCTGCAGGGTCATCGATACAAGCGACTTATTTCCCATGAAGCCATTTGATACTTATTATCAGTATTACTATAAAGCTGCTCATTACAGCTGCTTTTGTTTCAAGAACTTTCAAATCAAAAGTATGCAGCTTTCAACAATAATCCCCTCATCGCAGTTGTAATATTCATTTGAAAAAAAAAAAGGGAATATGGTTACAAGATAATATTTTATATATTAGTGTAAAATGGATTTTTTTTTTAAAAAAAGGAGAGAAACAAGAACCAGAGTTTCCGGAATGTTTTATGATAATTCATTTTAATGCATCTTTCTTTAGGTGTCTCTCACGCGCAGGTAAAGACGGCGCATGCAACACATGTACAATGTCCTTATACACAATTACTTGGTTGCTTAATAAAAGTTGCCCATTTCTCCTCCTGCCTGCCTTTTGCATAGTTAACACTTGACTTTCCCATCTTTTCCCCTCCCTCTGTCTTTCTCGTCTTATCTCATTTCCTTAAAATTATATGAACATTAGCTGGGGGGCAGGGGAGGACCGGGGGGGGGGTAATTAAAAGAAGATTTAAGGGAAGGAGGAGGAGGGGGAAGAGAGAAAATGGGAAAACAAAATTTAAAAAGTGGCAGCTGGGGGGGCGGCGGCCATGAGGATTGGTAGAGAAGTGTACGATAACATGAAAAACACTTCTAGTGCTACATCCCATTCCTATTTACACATACACACAAACACAGGTCATAGAGAACCATTACATCTATATGTTCATTTATTGACGGCCAAACAGCCTTTGCTCCGTGCTTTGTAAAGCAAACTGTAGCCACGCATATTCAAAACACTATAAGAGATACAGCATTCAGAGTGGGAACTAAAACTTGATTCGGATATTTCAAAACTGACTCCGGACACCTGACGAGGTTTTTCTCTCGTCCACGAGGTCGAAAGCAAATCTTTAAACTACTGGACCAACGGACATGGCATGCATAGAGGAGCTGCACCACAAAGACTGTATAGGCCTACAGCACTAACCCACCGCATACATACACAGTGCCATAGAGAAAGAGATTAAGCTAGAGAAAGACATTTTTAAATATCTCTGCCAAACAGGCATTTGGTGGTGGTGGTGGTGGGGGGGGGTATTTTTTTTCTTCTTTTTTCCCTTTTTGCATCAATTTGGAAGACGAGACGTGCTTAAGACTAAGTTCAGGACTAACTTAGACATGAGGTTAAAAATCAGAGCTTTTCTAATTCAAAACCTTCCCTCCAAATTGCAGCCTGTACAAACACACGTTTGAGTGTGCGTGTTTACACACAGTACATTATAGATCATTGTAGGTTCATGATGCAAATTCTACAGGCTGAAGAGAAGGAACTCAAGTAAACAAACACTCTTGTTGGTGATCAATAGAGCACATACACACTATTAACACATTCACTGTGACTCTCGATCACCGCCCTTTGTACTGACCGGCTCACTGTGAGGTACTGTGAATGCTATCCACGCCTGGAGTTTACTGGAAACTGGCCATCTGCGGGCTTTGTTTCACACTGCTGTCTGTGTGTGTGTGTGTGTGTGTGTAACTAATGTGACGGTTTATGATTGCCCAGTTTAGATGCTGGTGTGGTGTTGAGACAGAAGACGGTGTGGCTCTGAGTCCTGATGAAACTGCTGGATGTGTCTTTGATGAAATGTAACTGGGCCGTACGAGTTGAAGTAAAGTCTCGTCCAGGCTGCCTCTAACCAGCGGGAACTCCTCAGACTTGTATGATGAATTCTGGGTTGGTGTAGGAGAAGCCTTGAAACTCGTTCTGGTCAAGGTTCATGATGAAGAGCTTGTCTGTTGGCGTCAGCTCCACCACCATCTTTGTAAACTCCTTGTCAAAGTTGCAGACGTCTCGGCGTGTTTTCTGCCACAAAAGAAAAAAAAGAGAGAGAGAGAGAGAGAGAGAGAGAGAGAGAGAGAGAGAGAGAGAGAGAGAGAGAGAGAGAGAGAGAGAGAGAGAGAGAGAGAGAGAGAGAGAGAGAGAGAGAGAGAGAGAGAGAGAGAGAGAGAGAGAGAGAGAGAGGACGAGAAGAAGGAAGAAAGAGAATAATAGAGTTAGGGTGAATTTGTAAAGAGATTTTTTAAAAAGGCGGTTTAGACAGAGGGTTGACGACAAGGAATTAGAACATCGATCTCAGAGGAAGCACAAAGATGAAGCGTAGAGGAGGAGGAGGCAAATACTTGTGGCACACGCAGAGACACAGTTTGATCATTTGCAGAGGTGGGACAAAGTCAGTGTGTTGCAAAAAAAAAAAAAAACAAGTCTGAAGTCTACAGAGTCAAATTCCACATCCAAAATCACGTCCATAAAACTGGCTGCCATTAAAATAATTACTTAATTTTAAAAAATCCTGAAAACCTGATTCTCTGTTGGGGTCTTGTGTTTTTGTATGTTTGCCCCCTTGTTTTTTTATGTAAAAATGGGATGCGCTTCAAGTGTAGCCTAGTAAACTGTACATAAAAGATGGGCATAGCCACCATGCACCATATTTTTAAGCCTTGACTTTAGCATTGGGGGATGTCGCCAGCAGAGCCTACCTAGAAGTGAATCTCACTGAGGACACCAATTGACATTCCATGCTCTGATACTTATCAATCATAACGTAGCCCTGAACCAACCCCTTATTGCCCAAGGGTATGATTTCGGGCACAGCTACTGAGCCACCTTTATTATATAAGGGTGACTCCACAGTGTAGTGGTTTATACATACAACTAACATGCGGATGATCCAGTTCAAGACGGGGCAGAGGCAAATCCCTTTGGACTTAACCTTCAACACAAATAGATTTTTGCAAACGAGTCAAGAAGACAAGAATGCAGGTTTAAGGCACACTAGCTTCACTTTTCAGGTCTGGAAGCATCTTTTATTTATAATAAATTTTCCAGTCACTTTAATAACAGTATTATAAAATGTGTATTTATTACTTTCAAACGTCTAACAGCAACCTAGTTTGGAAAGTACTCCAGTGACCAAAGAACCAATTACCTTTCGCACAGCACTACAAAAATCCCTTATGCCATGCAACAAAAAAAGTCTTGAATTTGCGAACTGGACATGCATTTTTGACAACTTCCTCCTGATCTACTTTTGGCTGTAAAACACAAGGAATATGTCACCAAAGTTAGCGACGTGGAAAACTGCACAGTGGCAAACATGAATTTGAAGTGCTGAAATCAAAATATATATATTTTTAAAAAAGTTAACTAAGCTTTTGATAATATTTATGAAGAATGAGTGTCTTTCAGCATAGTTGTTGGACCTCCAGGGTACACACAATGAATTTTTGCTAACTTTTTTTTTTTTTTTTTAAACAAGTCCTCCAAGTTATGCAAGATCCCTAAACTCAGGTCCTGTTGACTCCTGTGCTTTGCCTGAGCAGCACACCTTTGTCTCCTGCTCTGTTTTTGCAGTGTAAATGACCAGAGATGGACCGATTGTGCACAGGTCCACAGTCACGACAATTTAATTGGTTCTCTCCAGTTTTTCCAACAGCATTTTA
>JAMQGT020011575.1:10000-51943 GCA_024447675.2 Pterophyllum scalare | reverse complement strand
TTGAAGCTTACTTACAGTTTGGACTTGAAGTCATTTTATTGGGTTCACTCATTTTTCTACAGGTAGTAGTTATATGACTGGACAATCACTGCTCAATGAAATGTGTAGATGCTGCAGTTTTTGCTTCATGCAGGGTTTCAGCTGTTTAACAGTTCAGAGTCTTTTTTGTTTCACCGGATGTCTTTAACGGGTGCAGCTCTGACCTGCTTCGACACACACACTCTGGCATGTTGTAATGAAGGATGTGGTTTAATTGTGCCTTTACAGATGAGCACGTTTTAATGCAGAGTTTGAATTATTTGCAAATCATTATATTCTGTTATTTCCATTTTATACGGTAAACTGACACGCTTCAGCACCAGTGCTTTAAAATGATTACATATAAAAGATTACTGAAAATAACAATAAGAAGAAAATGTTGGAAATGAAATCACTAAAACCAAAAACAGTAAGACAGCTGGTGGTGTGGGATTAAAACGGCCCCCGACTTTGATTTCTTTGGTCTTTGAAAGTTTTCAGAAAGCTGGGCCGGACCTGCAGCAGCGACAGTGACTGTTTGTCTGAGCTGTTGAATCGTGTCGTCGGGTTGTGGCGCTCCTGCAGTTTGTAGCGCTCAGATGGGACGAAGACCGAGATGGGTGATATCAGCCAACTTATCCAAGATTGCTTGATTCAAAAGGGTGTGTTCAATTGAGAATCAAATCAACCTTCTTATTAACACGAGGCATCATCTACATCAAAGTCACTTCCTCAAGTCTGTGACTTGAAAGAGTCTGGTTATCGACCGGGTGCGAACCGCTGCCCGGGGAGGTCCTTTGTGCATCATGGTAATAGAGAACAAAGAAGGCCAAAACCTTATGCTATTAAAATAGATTCACCAAAACCAATTGTGGTATATTAGCTTGGAAATGACACAGAGGAACTGATGAGGGTTTTTCGTGGCAGATGGAGTTTCCCCATACCATGAAATTTGTATACTTGGCTACTAAGAAAACAATTCTTGCTGGTACGTTGAGCAGCCTTCCTGTTTTCACAGGGAAAGTGACACTGGGAGAGTGAGAGAGTGTGAAGCCTCTTTAATTGCCTTCGGTCACCCACAACGTTGAACCAAAGTGCCACGCAGCTTAGCAAAGGAACCGGCAGAGGGCCTGATAGATATTTTATCGCCCAAGTTAACGGTTAATGAATTCCCAAAGTGAAATCTGTCACTTCAAAAATAAAGAGGAAGGCAAATTAAAGGGAGATAGAGAGAGACAGGGGAAGAAAGGGACTGGAGAGGGTGACACAGTTTTAGAATGCCCTATCTTTTGGCCATCCCCGTTTTTCAATGGAATAAAGAAAACTCAGCCTCTTTCTTCTTTTCTTTTCTTCCTCCTACTTCTTTTCTCTCCTCCCATCCTCCTATCTCTCAGACCGCTTTTCTCTGAAAAAATTCTATGAATGATTTATATGTGTCTTGTTATCAGCAACGATTCTCATAGACCCTAACGCATTCACCAAGACATTTGTGGTGTAATTGTTAATTTTAATGCCATAATGGCTTCAGATGGGAGCTCTGATTAGACATTTATTACACAATTAAATGAAACATACTCAAGAATCACAAAAGCCTTCCGTAATTATTTCAGGCCATTAATAAAATGGGCATTAAATTATATTGGACACAAAGAGAAGTGAAATAGATTTCCATTAGAGCAATAGAGGCAGAGAGGGGTAATAGATCCTGCCTGAATTCACTCTGAAATTAATTGTTGCCCAGCCTATTTCCACACACAGTGGAATAAATGAATGAGAAAAGAGAGGAAGCGAAGAACGAGTTGGTGGCCAAGAGAGCGAAGGGGAGGGGTTACATTAAGAGCCTCTGATAAAAACCTTTTGTTTGACGTACTACAATGGAGCCTCAATTCGAGAAAGAGGGGGAGAGTCGGACCAATTTCAATCTTAGTCCACCCCTCCAGAGTTCTGACTCAAGGTTATATCCTCTTTTCAAGTTTCGTTTGCTTTTGAATAAACAGCTATCACCCACCTGCAAATGCATACATCTCACTGCAGCGTGTACTAGAAAATAATGTGTGGGCCAGAACACAAAGAGTCAAAGACAACTGCTAGTTAAAAATTTATGGAACAAATGGCAGGAAATCAATCTTTTATTTCATTAACAAATGACCTGCCTTTGACATCATTGCAGCTGCAGTGCGATGCGGGTCAGGAGTATAGCTGTGATTCAATCAAAATAAAGACAGAAATGTCAGGGAAGATACTAAAGTGTGATGTGAAGCATTAAAAAAAAAAAGAAACAGCGTTTACAGTATAGGACACATTTATTTTCCCCATTTCTGAGCACTGAGATTATGACAGTTAAAGCACATCAAAGCCTAACGTATGGCAGCGTCTGTTTCACGCCGTTTTTAATGGGAGCTCCAAATTGAACCGCCTTTCGAACTACCAGTCTCTTGAGATCTTCCATAAAAGTGTAAAAGAAATGGAAACTGATATCTCACCAGACTAGGACAGATCATTCAACAAAAATTAATTAATCATTCACTGATACAGATTTGGAGAATTGTATTTTTTTCTCGCTCTGTCACTCTTCCCGGCTTCAAAAGCTCGTGGATTCTTCTGTATTATTGCACGTGTGAGTTTTTCATGTTATATTACCTACAGTGCAGCTTATTGGCAGTGCTTTTTTGCCCCAATAAAGCCTTTTCTGAATCATAATTCAGCATACAAAAGTCTGTAAACAAAGCAGAGAGAAAATGAACGTGCAGAGGCGGATTGCTATGTAGAATTTGGAGGTATTAAAGAGTCACAACGTGGAATATTAATTTTTAATTTCAGTTTTGAATTCATCACCTGACTCCCGGCAGCCTCACAGCACATCTTGAGTTTCAGTGTCCCAGCTCAGCGGTGGCGCTGTGGGGAAAGATAAAAAAGACAGGCACTAGGTGAATAGAAATCTATGAATATGGCTATAGGATGTAAAGGATGATCTGGCCTTTGCTTGACTCCTTATATGTTGAGCCAGACACGGTACAGCTGACCAGCAGAATGTGCTCGGCTGCCTTTGCTTTACCCCTGGCAGTCTGCGTTATAACCGCCAAATCCAATTAATCAAAACATTATATTTCATAAAGTGCCGTATTAAAAAGCATTTTTTTTCGATAATTAAAAAGGTCTGAGAGAGCCTGAATGCCAAAGCCGGGCATGCACTCCAACAGACAAATTACATCCGCTGATGAGATATGGCTCCCGGCTATAATGAAAGGTAATAAAAGTGTCCGAGGTGTTATCACGAATATTTTACTTAAAAGGTTGTAAAGTAGCTGTTAATTTGAAAATGTCCCCAAATACAAAATGTGGTCGTGTGAGTAAAATAAGCTGTGATTTGGGAGCTCTTGTCAGAAATGAGTTCTGTACATCATCATCTCGTTAACCATGATGGTATTTAGTAATTAATTTTACCTCAAGCTTTTCTTGGCATTACCAAAGCAGAGCTTTCTCATATCTGATTTTTTTTAAAATATACAAGCAATAAGGTAAAGGTATGAATAAAATAAAAATGAAATAATACACACTCATTGGACCTGAGCTTGGAGTCAAAGCTAAGCTACAGCGATAAAGTACGCCATCTGAGAAGGTTTTTTAGTGTCGCGGTATGAAGTTTTTCCAAAGTTCTGCTACCAAAAGCTTACAAAGGACAGACAAGGACTTTAGCTGTGAATATTTTGTGATGGTTATTTATGAACGGTCCTGTGCCGAATATCAATTTTTTTAAGCTGCACCCTTTCCATAATGAATGTTTCTATTTTTTCAGTGTTTTTAAAAATGATGGAGGACAGATGATTTGTCGTATTTAAAGTGGATCTCAAGTGTTATCAATAGAAGGTTGCCTGTTGTGGTGTTTGGTCACGTTTTCTGTTCATGTAAAAATAATAATAATAAAATAAAATTTAAAAAAACAGGGTTAAAAGGAAGAATTACAAATGTTGACACAGTTATGACAGGCCCGCTTTTCCTAAGGACAGTGTCTGTTTTTCACATCCAGTTTGACGCCCTCACGATGAATACAGGACAAGTTTGTAGTGCCATCAGCATCCAAGCAAGGATCCAGGAGTTCTTCAGGTGTTCATGACATTATTAGAAACCCCCGTAACCCCTGCCCCTGATATGCACTCTCCGCAGGGGAGCAAAAGTTTACGCCACTGTTTGCTCATAACCCAAGGACGGGGGACTGGGTAGACTGACTTGACCGGATTTGGCATAGTCCAGCCAAAACAGGAAGTTGAACAGACAATCATCGCTGAGCCTTTGAAGATATTCAGAGGAATCCATGTCTACTGATTACAGACGATCGCTGTATTGTCAGGTATTGCAGAACGTTTTCCAAGTCTGACTGACAAAAGCCAAAGCAGACATAATCCCATAAACCTTTTCTCCCTGCCCTTAGAAGCTGTTTGTTAACCCCAGGGACTACAAAGGAAAGTCCCTTGCTAAATTGTCCTATCTGAATACCCGACTGTGGAGGAGCAGTGAGGAAAGATGAGCAGAAGATCCAAATAGTTAGCTCGACAGAACCAAAACATGTAGTGGGAAAACTGTATGTGCCGGAGATTATCAAGCATTTAGAAGCTGTGATTGCTTGTAAAAGCCTTTCCATATAACATGCTGTCACTCACCATCCATTACAGTTAAGGTTTTAGCTGCATAAGCAATCTTCTTGTACATTTCCCACCACTTCATACAGTATGTGTGTCCGCTGTCTTTGCCTCCACTGGTCGGTTGTGTTGATCACTCGTCTCAAAGCTGAGATTCCTTTGACTCGGACATTGCTATAAGTTGCCAATAGTCCCATAGTTTCTGGTCACTGCGTTGCCGTTAGTCTCTTCCTGCGTGTACCCCTTAAGTTGAGCTACTTTACTGGCAAGAGGAAGATCACAGATCAAGGAAGCAGGCTTCAAGGAGATGATGGTGATGAATGTCACTGCAGATGCTGGACACTGATGGCAGGGACAGATGATGTCTGGAGAGTAAAGTTGCTGCTGAATCTGAAAGGTGAGGTTTGGATGAGCAGACATGCTGAGAAACTAAAATATCGACTCAGTTCTTCAGGGTGGCATCCAGAAACTGTCCCCTCTGCTTACAGTGTCCCTTCTGGAGTTGTTTGACAGGTGGGAACTAATATCAGTTCTTTGATTCTTGGATGTTGTACAGTGGTCAGCAGGCTGCCATTACGCTGCTTAATTTGGCTCTTTACCTGAAGGTCAGGTTCTTGTCATCAGTCCCCCTATCATCAAAGAGCAATCTGCTCACTCATGTCAGTGCTTCTGTTCTTACAGCTTTATTACCTCCTGTCAGGTCAGTGGTTTCCAGTTTCTGTTTTCTTTCTATTATTTTTAATTCTGAGATGATGAGGAGAGACCACACATCCGGACATGAATAGAAACCCTCAGAAAAATAATGTGAGTTTTACGGGTCTGAGGTTCCCGGATGCTACCGAAGACATGCCGACCAACGACAGCATCTTGCAGCACGACAAATTCCCAAACAACAGTCTTTGGCAGTTGATTCGTTTGGTTAGTTGATCGCACTGACTCTGGATCTGTCTTCACAACACCCTCAGGGATAACGTGACCATTACAAAGTTACCTTGTAGGCCTGGCAAACCCACTGAACCCACTCACCTTTTGTGCCCCGCCGAGTGACCAAGTCGTCTCAGGTTGAGCGTCTTTCGATTTTACCTGAACTCCACAACAGACTCATATTTTGGATGCTCTTAAGCTCTGTCATCACAGAGGCTGCTGGCACACCGCAGTAACAGCCAGCAAAGTCACAGTGTCCGCTTACTGAGTGACTCAGACTGCTGCAAGAGTTCAAATTTAAATTGTTTACATTGTTAAATGTCCTAATAACCAGCTTTGCATGACATCAATTTACCCATCTCTGTAATAGATGTATTTGTTATTTAAACCGTATATACATATATGTATTACTATTTATTGGATTTTTTTTTCTGAATATGCATTTAATGTTATTGTTTAGCAGCAGTTCAGATTCTCATTTATGCCGGTTAAATCTTATCTACTGAGTCACAGTCTCATGTGAAAGGCTGAAATCCCCCTGCAAGGAAGGCCAGCTCTAAATGAGTTTTTTTTCTCTTAATGAAGGTCAGGAGAGAGTCACATCTTTCCTTTTGTGATAATTTATCCCTATCTCCTGTTATCTCTGTTTTGCCCCTTTAATCCTAATTGTATTGTATAATTGTGTGATGTGGACCTCTTGGTCTTTGAAGTATTGGCCCTATCCTTTCATTATTACCTGATGCCTTGAACCGCTGTTATTTTTTTCAGCTCCAGTCTGTATTATCCAGTGTTGCAGAATAAAAGAGAGCAGCTTAAATTCAGTCTTTTTAAAATGTATTCAAGTCTGATTTTTCTATCTTTCTGTGAAATAATTTCACTGCAGAGATATATATTGAACTCTGTAATATAGTCTGCATGTTGGCAATACGTCTCAAATGCGGCTCATTGCTGTTTTGATTGCTTCTCAGTGTTAGTGAATAGTACTTGTAAAGGGATAATGCAAAAAGATCTGCACCATTGTACAGAGAATTTAAGTTTTAGAATTGCTTCCATATGAGTGAAAGAAAGCCTTTTTGTGTGTTTAACATTGCACTTATAATTATTAACAGTTCAAGTCTGAATATACATTTTTGTGCCATTACCAGGGACAAACAGCTTGACCATGAACACTCAGTTTGCAGTACATTAGGACATAAATGAGGCTGATATAACATTTCTGTATACATGGGTGAAAGAGATCATACTTTGTGCTTTAACTGTTAAATACTGTCGCATTCAGACTGAACATTTTGTAGAGAAGTGTGCATATAAGGTTCTGTTAAATTAAACTGAAAGAACAACTTTCAAGGTGAGCTCAGTGTAGGTGGTGCAAACTACAGAGTAAATAGTGAAGCACAACTAAATGGCACTGGCTAATTGCTGCATGCGCTGTATGGTTCCTCTTTAACATAATCAGATAGTCACCATCCATGAGGCATTCATCTTGGGAGCAATGATTCAGTATAATAGCATAATAGGTGATGCTATAATACATACTGTATCCAACATGCACTGGCTGAGTTACATTTAATCCCACACTGATGCTAAAGTAAAGGACACGCAGACATATTCTGACAACATAAAAATGTTTGTGTGCCTAAGATAATTTATGTTGCCATAATTTATTAGTTCCAAATGTGGTTCAACAGGAGTTCTTCCACACTGTGGAAAAAAATAGGCTTAAAAACATTGTGCTGCGGGGAGGAAAGAAGTTAGAAAAGTTGTAGACCATGTGAGTTGTCTCAGTTTCTAATATTTTATTTTTACAGAGAACCATCACTAAATGGGATGGAAATACAATAAAAGGCATTGAAATGTCAACCCTAGCTTTTAAGAGTTTTTGAGAGGAGAACGCAAGTGTGCAGTAAAGAAAACCTCTTACCGCTTCAGCACCATGGACAGTTACGGTAGGGGAGCTTACCTCAATGCTCTCCACGGGAACCCAAGTTGGCTAATAGGCTCTCTGTGTGTCAGGCCGCTCCCCATTCACTTTTTGAGGCGAGATGGATGGACATGTGTCCTCAGATAATCCTAGTTTATGTGTGTGTGTGTGTGTGTGTGTGTTTGTGTGTGTGCGCGCGCGCGTGTAGTGCTGTGTTTGTCTCGCGCGCACCCCTGTGTTTGTGTGTGATTTGAATTTGCAACATTCAAAGTTATAATTTGATTTTATATTTTTTATAAATGCTTACATTAAACTTACCCCACAGCTGATTTTAAATATATAATACTGGCAGTGTGTTTTTATTTTAGCACTCATTTTTAAACCAAATATATCCTGTTTGTTTTTTCACTTTTTAAAAATTCTGTTTTTATGCTGTGATCAGATCTGTTGGCATTTCCACATACCTTAGGTTTGGCTAAGTAGAGGCGGTTTTACATTTAGCTGTGGAACCCAAACTATTTATTTCTTAACTGTATTTTTGTTTTAATGTCAGGGCCAAAATGCACCGAGGCTGTATGAAATAAAACTAAAGATGGAAATAATAATTATCATCTGAGTACTTGACGAATCAAATCCTACTGCATTTCTCATTATCCCGGTAAATTGTCGAGGGAACTTTAAGGCGTGCATTTATTAGACAATCAGTTTTTGAATAAGAAACATAGCCGGCTTCTCCCTCGTGAGTATCGGAGGCTCAGCCCCTAAAATAATTTCCTCTTATCTAATTCATTGATCATAAAATGAAGCTGGTGTGGGCATGCAGCAGCAGCAACCTACATGTCAAATTGCATGCGCTGTTGTGCGATAGATAGCATAGCACAATTTAAAACTTCAATGCAAGCCGAAATATACAGTGCAAACATGCAGCATACTACCTCGTGGTTGCAGATGAGCATCACATAGCCTGCCGATGGGGAGGATTGTGGAGGAGCTGTTTCTTTTTTCTCTCTCTCTTTTCAAATTTTTTTCAGCCATCTAGTCCGCGGGTGTATTGGGGGGGGCGGGGTGTGTGTGGGGGGGGGGAGTCGGAGACGTCTTCAGCTGATTGTTCTCTGGGTCTGGGTGAGGAAGATCTTTCACGCAAAGCATACATTTTTTTTTAATTATTTAAAAAAAAATTTTAAAGATAGATATGATGGAAATCTTCTTGTTGCAAGCTGCCGATTGACGCATGCGTGTGCGTGGAGACAGGGAGCGGAGAGGGAGCGTGAGAAAGAGAGATGAAATATGAGAATATCAGAGGCGGAAAAATGAACCACGTTTTGCTTCATTTGGGGTCTGGAAATAAAATGAGTTTGACATTTGCATTGGGTTACAATTTATTGCCCATAAATGTGTGTAAAAATAAGCGGGTTTTGTTTAGATGCTGTATTAGAAATATAAGCATGTGACTGTGACGTGATGGCATGCTACAGAACCGAAAGTCAGCTTTGAATTATTTGTTTTCATTAGACTACACAAAGGAGAGAGGAAGATGAGATGATAAAATGTAGCCCACAAAATACACACACACACGCACACACACACTCACACACACACACTCTACTTAGCACTGTAACTAACTGGGGTTGTATCTCCACTTAGAGCATTTTGACTGTGTGTGTAGGGGGGTAAACGGGGGCAAAAAAAAAATCATCTGTCTGCCTTTCGTTTAATAATCACAGCTGAAGGAATCATATATCAAGCACATTAGCCCGAGGGCTATTAGGCAGTAGTCCTGGTTGAAATTTGCATTTTAAAACGATCGCTCTGCGCCTCCTTAAAAAACCCAATCTGTCAAATCGATGTGAACTAATTCAACAATTACAGACGCACAATGACGGCTCCTCTAAACGTTTGTAGTTGATGTAATATTTCCTCGGTGTTTGTAATTCTGCCGCTGCCTAGTTTTTACTTACTGGCACGCGCGGGCCTCAGCCGTGCGCGCGCATGTGTATAATTATGTGTGCTTGTTCGCGCGAGTTAGGGCGGTTTAAGAGAATGTTTGTTTTTGTTTGTTTTTTTTAACTTGTAAGAGGTTTTTGTGACCCCCCACCGACCACATCAGAAGGGGTTAAAACTTGCTGAAGTGTCCTCGAGCAAGAAGTCCTAACGGGTACAAAAGAGCTGCCGTGTTCTTATCATTATGATTAATTGTATTTATTTAATTTTAATAGGTAAAAATCCACATAAAACTAGGCTCAGATGCGTTAAGGCCCGCGTTTATGTGTGTATTTTCTGGGGACTCTCCATCCAAAGCGCTCCCCTGCGTCTCTGCGTAAAGCTACAGTAAATTGGTTGCACGGTATAGTCACCTCTCTGGATTGAAGTCAGGTTTTAACTGGAAAAGAGGTTGAAGGTCCATGTTTGTTGCGATTCATTACATTAAATGGAATCGGGGAGGGATCCTGGTATTACGCCCCCTCCACACGCACCACACACACATACACCCCTCTTTCCTTATTTTTTTCTTCTTCTTCTACTACCACCAGTTCTTTGTTTATGTTGTAATGTACATATTTTTTCGTGAAGGTATTATAATAGCCGGTCTCCGTGCTGATTGGGCGCTCAGGTTGGTGAGTGAACGCCCTGCAGATTATGTCAGATTGCGTGCAGAAACCAAACCAGCCCAGCCTTTGAACTTCACCGCTTTTGGCTCGTATTCACGCTCTTCCGCTCATTTCCAAGCCAGGTGCTTGACGACAAACCTCAGAGAGAGCGCGCGCGTGTGTGTGGCAGAAAAAAAAATAACACTTAATACTTTTACGACTCCTGCGAACTGACTGCGGAACATCGCTTTCACCTTTGTGGATTTTTTACGTGTGTGCGTCTTGCATGTGTTTTTCCTGTATTGCCTGCCGCAGGTCTGACACAGAGTTGTTGCTGGACTTAAACGAACGCGCATCAGTTTTAAAACCCGGGGAAAACGCGCCGGGCGCCGGATTTTTCTTTTCTTTTCTTTTGCTTTTTTTGTTTTTGCTGTTTTCCAGACTCTGAACATCCCAGACGGGGCATGACTGGTATCGGGCATCTAGACAGGTGAATAGTTTCCCTTCTTTCCGATCAGAACTTTTCCTCGTCATTAACATTGGGGATAAAAGTACAGTCTTAAGATGTCAAAGCCAGCTGATCATATCAAGAGACCCATGAATGCGTTCATGGTTTGGTCCCGGGGCCAGAGGAGGAAAATGGCACAGGATAATCCCAAAATGCACAACTCGGAGATCAGCAAAAGACTGGGCGCTGAGTGGAAGCTGCTTTCAGAGTCTGAGAAGAGACCTTACATCGATGAGGCCAAGAGGCTGCGGGCTCAGCATATGAAGGAGCACCCCGACTACAAGTACAGACCCAGGCGCAAACCCAAAAACCTGCTCAAGAAGGACCGGTACGTTTTCCCTTTGCCTTACCTCGGGGACACCGATCACTTGAAGGGACTTCCCGTGTCGGCCGCGGACTCTCTTTTGGGCTCCTCGGAGAAAGCCAGAGCGTTTCTGCCGCCGACGTCCGCCCCATACTCCTTCCTCGACCCGAGTCAGTTCAGCTCCAGCGCCATCCAGAAGATGACAGAGATGCCCCACACGTTGAGCACCAGCACTTTGCCGTACGCGTCCTCCTTGGGATACCAGAACGGCGCATTCGGCACCCTTGGGTGCCCCAGTCAGCACACCCACACCCACCCGTCGCCCACAAACCCGGGCTATGTCGTCCCGTGTAACTGCACAGCCTGGTCAGCGTCAAGTTTACAGCCCCCGGTGGCCTACATACTTTTTCCAGGTATGACCAAGACTGGGATAGACCCATATTCATCCGCACATGCCACTGCCATGTAACCCTCAAGACTCGTTTCCTCTTTTAATTCACTTGAATACTGAAATGCATGTAAATATATTATGGACAGCGCGCCTCATTAAAAAGGCATGAACAGTGTTAACTGCCTTGGACTTGTTATGGCACAAAAGAGAGAAAAAAAACTTTTGCAGAATTCCACCAAGTCCCTGCCTGAGCAAAGGAGCTGGAGTTTGGTGTAAAGGACGGAGCCCTGTGAACTGTAAGAAATGTAAATGTTATAACGTTTATGGCAACCAGAAAAAGGAGGCCTTTAACTTTATTTATTGTGTACATTTCAATGCTGATATGCTGATTTGTGTTGATTATTGATAGGCTACACTTTTATTTTGAAAATTTGGCTTGCACAATTAGCGTTCATATTTCCTGTATAAGCCTAAGAAGTCCACATTTTGGCATTTTTATGAGGACGTTCTGGAGATCGGGTCAAAATCAGGACATGTAGGCTGCATTGTATACGGGTTATATTGTTTATATTTATCAAAATAGAAAAAAGAAAACTGGCACATAAAACTAGACGGTCTATTTAAGAAGACAAAGTGAGGAAAAAAATTCATTTACATCCAAATGTTTCCTTTTGCATTTTTACCTGTGGTTCAGTGCTAATATAGTCACACGCGTCATTTTAGTTTGGTTTCTGTTTTTTAAGGATAACTTCTATTTGAATTCAAGGAGTTCTATGTGTATTTTCTATCTAAGATGGTAATTTAAAACCTGTCATGTTATGGAAAGGATAATGTATCTAGAAGGTTGATACCTCCTGCTCTTTGTTCAAGTGCTGAGCAAAGGCATTTTCAATAAAGACAATCTGTCTTCAACCAGATCAATTTCCTGTATTTGTAGGTTATTGAGACCACAGAGATAGCGTTATAATGTGCACGTGCGGCGCGGGGGGCGTTTACACCGCCAAAATAAAAGCTCAATTAAATAGATATAAAAGGTTTAATGAATGCAAAATAATAATTACTATTGAAGCGGTATTTAAATTAAAATAAACGTTAGAAATTGAAGTTATAAATTATGAAAATGATTGATTTTTAAAAAAATATCAGAGCCAAGCTAGTCAATACTGTTGATAGGCTACACACTAGAACAATAACATCAACATCAATCCTGTTTTCACTGATCGATCCCCTCTCTTGTGTACGGTAGTTAAAGCTGTCAGTTTCCGGCCCTCTGATCATTCTCTCCACGGAGCTTTATTCCCTAACTGTTTCTTTTCTTTCTTTCTTTTTTTTCTAATTTATATTATGATCATTGCTCTGCTTCTTGTTGCAGAAGCAGGGTTCAGGCATGTTCGGCGGTGCAGCGTGGTGAAGGTGTGTTTGTGACATCGGGATGAACCGGTTTTTGATGTTTGACAGTTCGGGAGAGGCCTCCCTGGAGGGATTCCGCCCGTCCGACTCGTCTGACTGCTTAATCACTCCAAGGAGCTGCTTAATTATAGGTTTAACTAATGGAGGTTTTTTTTTTTTTTTTTTGTTGGGTGCAACTTTCTGATTGGTTTTAGAGCAGCTTACCACTTGGCTGTGATGCGGTTTAAAAATCTCTGCGTGTGCGTTTTCTGTTGCAGCCAAAAACTCCGCGAACCCCCCCATTAGCGCCAAGTCATCCGCACGTGTTTAAACCTGCAGCAGCCTGTGAATGAAAAAGGCCCGGCCTCTCATTAAGACAACAGAGAGTGAACGCAGCTTTACCCCCCCCCCAACAAGGAGGAATGAAAACAAACGTGAATCCAGCGCGGGCCGGGGGGGGGGGGTTCGTCTTCTCCTTCTATTCTTGTTAATGCAGGCTGATGGATTTGCGTACCGCGCGCACGCACGTGAGTGTGTGTGTGTGTGTGTGTGTGTGTGGCTGGCCCATATTAATACTGCGGTATTAATTAAAAAAAAATCATTCAACATTCAAATTGTTTACTTATCTGCCAGGAACATATGTGGGGAGAAGTTACCATTCTGCACTATTGCCCAAGGTGCAATTCAATGCTGGGGAGGAAGAGGAGGGAGGGGAGGGAGAAGAAGGAGAGGGGGCAGATTTTTATGACAGACTTGGTCCTTATCTGGAGCTGTAAATTAGGGTGATACTTCATTGAACCGAATGTGAAGTTTTACATCAAACCCCTAAAGCGTCCTAATTCAGCTTTGAAATGAGACAATTATAATTACTTTCAGGAGTCGCTGCAGACTTGGATAAAGGCCTATATATATATATATATATATATATATATATATATATATATATATATATATAAGCGGCATTGTTTAAAATGTCCTTTATTGGCTAGGATTCACTTACCTGTGATTATCAAACTTAGTCACTTAGTCATGGAAATTGAGTGCGGTTACAGCGCCCTGAAATAAATAACGATAAACGGCTTGTGAGAGGTATAATGGGAGGGAAATTATGATTTTAAATTATAGGGGAAAGTGAGTGAGTGTGTGTGTGTGTGTGTGTGCGTGCGTGTTTAAATCTCTCTTCCCCCCTTGACGTTTTTATTGGAGCACAACAGAGAGAATTCAATCTGCCTTATCTCTCCAGGACTCCTTTTCAGAGCGAGATCAGAGGAAAAAGGAGAGGATAATTGTTCTTTATTTTATTTAATTTAACGCGACAGCCAGCGCTTTCAGGTCATTTATATGCTTCATTTAGTGATAAAAGTCAATGAGGAGGGGAAACACCGAGTAAAGCAGGCGCTTTGAATTCTTTTATTATTTTTCCTCTCTCAACAACACAGTCCAAAAAAAAAAAAGATAAAAAAAAAGTAAAACAGATGAAACAATAATCGAGTAAAGAGGGGAGGAGGAGGATATTTTTAATTAAAAGTCATGGGTCATTTAAATTATTGTGTTTTAATGTCACCCTGAAATCATCAGCAGGAGTGCAGTTTGATAAGTGGCTGTTGAGAGTGTGGTTTTGTATTTAGGCGCGCTAATTTTCTAAAACAGAGGCTGAAGATTATGATGATGAAGATGATGGCAGTGTCATTGTTGTTGCGTCTTTGACGATGATGATGACGATGATAATGATCGAAGAAGAGAAAAATATGTCAAAACACGGGCCGGTTTATTAAAGCTGAATTCATTTTCATTTCAACGCGAGATTTTACACAATATATTAATATTGTAAAAAATGCAATTTTGTGTGTGTGTAAAAGCTGATCTCATTTCAGCATATTAAATATTGTCTGAAAAAAAAAGAAAAAAGAAGTCATCACCGGCTAAATCCTGGTCTATCTAAAATTGAATCTGGGATACCATTTTGACGGGAGAAAAAGTAAAACCGTACAGTTTTGTTGTTTGAAGACGCGGGGGCTTGAATTTGGGGGTCCCTGAATTCTCATTTGAAAGAAATGAAATGGTGAACGAGCTGATAAAGAAGAGGGGGGGGCTGAGAGAAAAGGGATCATGGCGGGGCTGTTTAATGCGCTGCAGCAGTCAGAAAAGTGATTTACACCAAGACTTTATTCCCCCCGACTGGCGGAAGGACAGCGAGAGCCGGCTTCCTCTTCTTCCTCTTCTTCTTTTTTGTATTACTGTTTCTCGGACACGTGCATGCGCGTACACATGCACGGGGCCTGTGTGGTCAGTTGTCTGGATTGCTGGGACGTTATGATTCAGTCAGAACAAAGTGCATCCATCAGTGTGTGCACCAAAGTTTATTCTTATTAACTCTAACATAACTCTTCTCATCTTACTGTAACCATTAAAAGGCACAGCTTGATATTAGCTTCCCTTAACAAACAACATCAACAAAAATTTTTTATTCATTTATTTTTATTATATTATGTTTTGGACACTTCCTACATAATAAAATAAATTTACTGCAAATTTAAAATTCAAATTATTTGTGTGCAAAAATATTCCCTGTATTTGTGAACCTGGCCTATAACTTTGTCACATATTAAATTAAATAATAATTTAAATTCCTCAGGTCCCAGGCACCCTCACATATGGACCTGCATTTCTGCACACCTTTGCCACCAAATGAGAACATTTAAAAATATTCATTCATTGTATAAAATTGTATAAATATTTTAATAGGACTTATTAAAAGTTACCAAATTTGACAGTGTTACACGAGACACAGTGAGGTAAAAATCACGATCTCAGATCGGATAAAATCAAGAAGAAAAAGGATTATTTCGTCTGCCTGGATGTGGCATTTCCTTCTTTCCTGCCTTGACTCAGTCGTGACCTCTCAGGTCTCATTTCTGACCCCGAGATTCAGCTCTGCTCTGTCAGCCTCATTTTTACATTTTTACATTTAACTTGATTTTTCTGTTCTTCATGTGCATTTCTCCCTTTTTATTTATTTACATCATTCACAGACAGCCTTTCTGTCATCACACACTCAGAGGACACTTATCAGCCTGTTTTATTTAATTTATTCATTTTTGTTAGCATTATTATTATTAAGACGATGATGCACGTCCCATCTGCTCAGATTTGCTCACCTCCACATTTGTGTGTCTGCACGTGTGCTTCGTGTAATGTTTTTTCAGCCGTTGTGTTGTGTCTGTTTCTCTTTGAATGTTTATGTGACACAATTCTTCCAGACTTGTGAGGTTTTCAGTATTTCAGATGATTTTTGAGATATCATGAATAAGACCTCTGCTAAATTTTTATGTCAATAAAAAAAAGAAAATACTCAGCTGTTTACTGTTAAAGCTAATTTATTATGCTTAAGTTATCCAATTTTGATATATGCTCATATCTAATATGAACCCTCGCTGTTGCAAACCTACAAATACGCAGCAAAGCTCAGTCTTCATTTAATGCAGTTTTTATGTATTTATTTTTAGAAACCTTTGAAGGTTATTTGAGAAGGAAAAGGTTAGAAGTTTGTTACAGATATGAAAGGATACATGATACAAAATATCACATGACCAATGAGCGTTCTTCATTTATCCATAATTTATAAAATAAAGTTGTGTTTTTCAGAAAATTTGCTGCATTTATTTGTTTCTTTTTTTAAAAGTTTTCCTTGGATGTTGTGTGATATTTCTTTTTCCGTTCGCCTGAGCTGAGCCTCTGTAGCATTATGAGCTCATGTGACTCTTTAATCACGGGTTACTTCTTTAACCAGACAATCTCCTCAACTAATCTTTACAAAATACCCTTTTGGAAACGTGCCACACCACCAGATGATGTGTCATACCGGAGAACAATGCCTGCTGTAATGAAATGTGATGAGTGTTGAATATAGAAAGATGAATATAATCACATTTGCCAAGATACAAACCGTAAATGTTCGGCCAAAGCAGCTGATTTCAGTGCAAACCATGAAGAGGGTTATATTTGTCCCAGTGCACAGGGCGCAGCTCTCTGAGGATTTTTGGGGAGTTTAGTACGATAAAAAAATTAAATAAATAATTCCCACCAAACCAAATTACAGATTTAAAAACAGCGCATTTAAGAGAGTGAAGATGTGGTAAAGCTCTGGATTTTGGTTGGTTCCCAGTGCAGTTATTTTGGCCGCAGTGTTTCTAAAAGCCTGGTTGCCGCCCCGTTCATGACTTAAAATAAAATACATTAGAATATTAGTGTCCATAAACTGTAAACAGAGAAAACTCAGCTTCTGATATCAAGCTGTCAAGCACACACTTGTGAAGGGTGGATGCAAATGCATGCACACACACACATACACACACACACACACATGCACACGCACACACACACGTGCACACACGCACACACACACAGGCACACACGCACACACACACACACGCACACACACACACACACACACGCGCGCACACACACACACACACACACACACACACACACACACACAGAACTACCTGGCTGATTTAGTGCCTTCAGCGACTCAGGTTGAGGGCAGCACTGGCAGTCCGAGCCAATGGAATCCCTCGGTAAAGAGGATGCTAATCGTAGCTTCTTGTGCCTGAGCATGTCTTCCTGGGCCAAATGAGATTAGAGGGAGTGGGATATGGCGAAACGACGTGCGTGGGGTTCTGGAGGTGAAAGGTAAAGGCACTTATCAGGAGGGTTCCCCTCGGGGTCTTCGACGGCTGACTCAATCAAAACCCTGCACGCACTTCTCACTGGATTAGACTAATCAGGAAGGAGCAGGGGATGTATAGACCACTTATCTGAAAAAAAACATTGGGCTCTCTTTCCCTTTGAAAAGACCCTACAGAAATGTTTGTTAATTTTATTTATTACAGGAATGCTTGTCGATGTGGCAATCTTCCATGGAATCATTAAAAAGGGCTCTTCCACTCACTGAAGGCATGCACTGTTTACATGCTGCAAAGATAGAGGAGCCTTTGATGTTCCAAATACCCCCCTCCCCACCACTCATTGTCTTTATTATTTATATATTTACTTAGATTTTTTCTTTCCACCATTTGTTTCTCGTGCCACAGCAGATCAGACTGATGGAAGGTAGTCAACATAACAAAGACCCTGAAAGGTATATGAATATTTATTACCGGAATGACTTCAGAGCCAGACAGGCCGTTAGCAGTCAAAGGAATAGTGAGAAGATAACAGCAATTTTCACACTTATGATTACCTTCAAATTAATCTCTATTTCTTGAAGGGATGTGGGATAGTTGACTAGTCTATCTTTCATTTCTCGATTAAAAAGTTATTTAATCCAAGTTTGAGCTACTTGTTTGACAAAATAATCCAAAACAATTGGGAATCTTAATGAGAGCACATGTAGAAAAGGGTAAAATACTGCAGGAAAATGATCAGGATAGTACACCTTTTAATGCACCAGCCTTTTCTTATTTAAAGAACGGAGCATGCAGGTTCCTAGATAGCACCCCCCCCCCCCCCGTATATTAAAGCAGGTCTTTGCAAATTCTCAAATTAAAAGTCAGATTGATGGTATGACCAGAATCTGATGGTAGCAAACAAGAGACCGATGCTGAAGTGGCTTTAATGAGTCACTTCAGTGACTTCGTCGGCCTTCTCCACTGCTCCCACTGTCAAACCATTAATCTTTATAAGCAGATGTGCACATGAATATGCAGAATCCAATTTATGGCACTGCTAGTTTTCTGATTTTCAGTCGTAGTTCACTCTATTGATCTATTGACCAATCACATTTGAGTACAGCTGGATCCAGGTAAACCTGGAGAACGAAAGACAGATGCCATTTGATAAAAAACGTAAACCGTCAGCTATCGTCTGACAAGAATCTAGCTTTTTATTATCTGTTCAAAAATGTATTTGTATTCATAAAGAATAACAAAAGGCAGCAGGAAGTCTTGAACCAGATATCTTAGCTACACCCAAAGACCCAAAAAATCTAAAGCTAAGCTAGCAAATTAGCCAATCAGTTCCCAGGTTGGTAAATCCACAGTTTTGTATTTATCATTATGTAATTTACATTTTTGGCCATAGAGGTCGCTGTTTAGCAAGATTTACATAGTCCTGTTTTAAAAGTCCTAGTAAAATTTTTTTTTAAAGTTTTGTTGTTCATTTTTGCATTTACAGCTGAAAAACTTGAAATGGGCCTTTTTCTTTGTCTGCTAGCATTTAGGTTTTTTCCACAGACGTACACTGCAAATGCAATAAACCCTTCAACCCAGCATTTGAACAAAAGCCCAACTTCCACTGGAGCTGCATGAGTCTCTGTGTCAGTGAGCCTGTAGCATTAACCTGCACTGACTTGAGTCTGATTTTTGGAGAAACTAAAAAAATAAAATAAGTAAAAAATCAAAACAGATTGTGAACTGGACAAAAGGGGTAATGGGTAATGTTACACACAAAGCTACACATTTGGAGGTATGTACAGAAATGGGTCATCAGGATGTCGTTATGTTTGCGTGGTGTTTCAGAAGGAACTGGTTCGCCACATGGGATAGGATAGGCTAGGCTAGGATAGGATAAGCTAGGACAGGATAGGATCCTTAAAGATTCTCCCAGTGTTTTGTGTTTGGAAACAGACTGTTGTTAATTTAAGGAAGGAGGCCACTCACCTAATCCAGGCTAAGATTTTTCCTAAACTGAAACTGGACTCATCAGTGATGTGATTCCTGGAATACATTTTATTTTTATTTAAAATTTCAGATTCACAGATTTCGTATTAGACTAATATATGCGTTTAACAGTGACAGCTGGACTTCTTTCTCTGTTGTGGCGGCAGTACTTGGTTAGCATCATGGTCTCAGTTTCGAACAGAAAAATCCAGCACAGGCTTAAATGAGGTGATCTTTCCTCAGTCCGGCCAAACTGCTTTTGTTAACAAAACCGAACTTCAAAGGATGCAGAAGTGCCCCGTCTGGTGCTGTTTGCCATCGCTGACCTTATGAAATCAGTCAGTTTCTGTTAGCTTATTATCAGGATCCCTAACGCTGACTTTAGGACACAGGGTCTTTTACTGGCTTGTAGCATTTGTGAGTAACCTGAAGCTGATGCAGAACATTAAACATTCAGCCTGTTGTTGTGTCCCCTGACCATGCTGCTGTACTGTACCTTGTGTTTGTCCTTGCCTATTTGTGATATTAACTCCCAGTGAATGCAGGCAGTCACGGCCTGACACACCCTGAACTGAGCAGCCACGGCATCTGATGAAACCAAAAGAACGGCCTTGAGTGCCTTACAGCTGTGATTTATAATCACATTGATTGCTTCAAAGTCCTCCAGTACAGCAGGATGGAACTGGCATGCCATTTAAATCGTTTGCAAGCAGCCTCATATGTGAATAATAGGATAATCTTTGTGTCCGCCGTACTGATTTACCTTGGCTCAGGAACGGTAAAAGAGTCTGTATGAGAGGTGCCCCCTTTACATTCATTCACCATAAAATGATGTGCACTGTACAACGCTGTTATCATCACAAAGCTGTACAGTGTTGATTATGCCAACTAATTATGCCAGCAAATACTTGAGGAAGCGCAGAGCAGGAGATGAATGAGATATCAGCCTTGTAGAGAGGCTTGATTTTCCGTATTGTTGAATAATGTAAGATTCAGGTGCCTCAGAGTACATGACATGATAGGGGGCTTCATACGAGATGCATGGTTAATTTCACATTGTTTCAATTGTTAAATTGTTGCTAGAGAGGACCTCGTGAAGAAAAAGAGGCTAAATCATCATATTACAACCTTCAGAGCTCAAGTGTCACGTTAAATATGAATTCATGCACCCTGCGATGTACTGAAGGATGCTGGCATTGGCAAATAATTATCTTATCTAGTATGTCACCTAATGCAGTTACGCTGTAGCCCTGGATGACTCTGAGACTCTGATTCTCTGTAGTTTCTTCAGGTCATTTGTTTCCCCCTGTTACATTTATTTTACCAGTGACATTATAAGAGAGGAGAATGTCACTCACAGAAACCTGGATTGAAATATGTGCCAGAACTCTGCAATGATACATTAAAATTAAAGTAGATTTAGGTGATGCTTTAAAATAACAAATACAAACTCGTAGCCATTTCAAGATGGCTGCTCAGTGGTGTGACCCGCATCGAGGACTTTTGTTTTAAATATATAATTTTATGTAAGTAATAAACTGCACTTCTAATGAGGAAAAACAAACTGCTTTTTGAATTAATTATTGTTGTTTCTCAACCTCGTTTCGCCCTTTAAATGAACCAGAAGGGTTGTTTTTGGTTGTCAAAATGAGGTGACAGTGTGGAAGGAATATTGTGTATGACAAATATATGCAGTATATGTGCAGTACAGTGCGCTGTTGAGACGGGACTAAATAAACGTAACAAACATGCAAATGTTTGCCGCGGGCAAACGCATGTAACCAACAGAGATCCAAAGATTCAGCAGCTGTGAGAGCTGTCCTGCTAAAGCAGGAGCTCCTCATGTGACGAGAACACATCAACAGCAGGACGGAAATCAGGTATAAAGACAAACCAAATTAATGCAGAGTCATCTTTTTTTCTTGCCTGTGCTGTTTAATGGTGGCTCATGTCAGGTTTAATTTTGCGGTTTTCTCCTGCTAAGAGGCGGAGGACGGTCTTATGAGCAAATGGCCAGCATAATGAGGTAGTCTTCTTTTGATCCAAAAAAGGCACAAGGCGAATACCTCTCTTCAGAACACTGCCCCATGGCCACAGATGCTGCACAAAGAAGGGTACTGCATTTAGGAAAAAAGTACACCCACTGAAACGGTACTTTTAGTGGGCGTATTCATGTCATGCTGTACTGTATGTTCCAGTGATTTAAGACTGGGTGAGGGATAAACAGGGTGCAAGCCCTTCAGTGGCAATCAGTTGTTTGTTGTTCAATCATTTTCTCCCCCTTGGGTTGGATCAAACTCTCCCATTTTAACACGCGCAATTTTTTAAAGAGCAGGTTCTGGGGCCTGTCATTTGGTGCTAATTAGAGGAGACACTGAAGCACCTTTTCTCCATCAAAAAAAGAAACTGTGTTGTACTTGTGTTGTCAGAGGTTATCCACCAATAGTACAGGCTGTACATTTAGATCTTCAGAGGCTGTGTGGAGTCGTGACCCAACAGCATATTAGTCAGGGATGGTCATAAAATTATTTTATTTCAAATCAGTTTTTTTGATATAGTGCCAACTCACAAAAACAGTCACCTCAAAGTCCTTTATATTGCAAAGTAGGGTTCCTACAATTTCTCAAAGCACATTGAAATGACTGCTATTAAAACTGGTGTTATATACACTGTATTATATACGGAGTGGGACACAAGTCTTAATCCCTGAATTCAGGTGTTTTCAGTCCTGGTGCCACAGGCATATGAAATCCAGCAGTCTGCCTTGTGAAAGAATGGGTCGTTCTAAAGAGCTCACTGAATTTGAGCATGGTACTGTAATAGGATGCAACTGTTGTCAGCCAGTTTGTGGTTTCTTCCACAATTAACTCTAAGTGGTATTATTGCAAAATGGAAGCATTTAGGAACTCAGCCACAAAGTGTCAGAGCACGTAAGGTTACAGAGGGGTCACTGAGCGCTGAGGTACATAATGCATAAAGGTCGCAAACACTCTGCTGACCTAGTAACTGCGATTTTTCAAACCTTCTCTGGCATTAACATCAGCACAAAAGTTCTGCACTGGGAGCTTCATGGCATGGGTTTGCATGACCGACAGGCTCCTGTAGGTGTGGTGTGTCGGTGGTCCGGTACTTTTGTCTCTATACTGCAAGCAAAATTAGACTGAGTTGAATGTTTTGCTCATCAGTGTGTAAATTAACTGAAGCAAACTGAAATAGTACTGAAACTATGTTTTTATGTAAATTAGTATCTGTTACTATACCGGTCTTCTCTGATTGGTGCCCAGAGATAATATATTAACACTTAATAAAAACATATCATGTAACAGTTACACTTTTTCACATCCCACACAGCATGTAAAAAAGATAAAGGGGAGATATGCTCCTGAAATATCATCTATTTATCATGGATAGTTCTATATCAGCCTGCTGAGACTTTCTGACTCACCAATCAAACAAGGGCAGCAGCATGTATTGTCATTAGTGACGGGTTGGTCGCGAACGATCCAGCTCTAAGAGCCAGCTCTTTGACATGAAGGACGGGAGCCGGCTCCTGATTGTGAGCCGTTTCTTTTCTCTTTTCTATTCTGTTTTTATTTTTTTTTGGAAGCCGCACGTGATTGGTTAAGACGAGTGGCAGCATCTGTGCGTGAGTACACAAACACCAGAGGCAGAGGTTCCTGCAAAGTTCGCTCAGAGACAGGAAAGAGCTAGCGGAGGTTGCGCTTTACATAGATGCTACATGCGGGAACGTTGAGGAAAATGAGTGACAGAAAACATAGTAACGTTTGGTGTAGAGTGTAGACTGCAAATTTAAAATTTCATATCGAGCAGGTTCCACAAACAACCTGCACAGGCGTATAAGAACTGTTCATCCATCCGTCCAATTAGAAGAACAAAACAGGGCAGGTGATATCAGGAAGGAGAAACAGGATCAAACCCTCAAAGGCCCTTGGTTTATCTGAGTGCCAGTCTTTTCTTTTATAATTTGTATTTGGAGCACTCTATTCTATGTTGAGTATATAAAGAAACATTTGATATATAGTGGGTACAGAAAGTATTCAGACCCCTTCAAATTTTTCACTCTTTGTTTCATTTCAGCCATTTGCTAAAATCCAAAAAGTTCATTATATTTCTCATTAATGTACACTCAGCACCCCATCTTGACAGAAAAAAACAGAAATGTAGAAATTTTTGCAGATTTATTAAAAAAGAAAAACTGAAATATCACATAGTCATAAGTATTCAGACCCTTTGCTGTGACACTCATATTTAACTCCCATGCTGTCCATTTCTTCTGATCCTCCTTGAGATGGTTCTACTCCTTCTTGGAGTCCAGCTGTTTTTAATTAAACTGATTGGACTTGATTAGGAAAGGCACACACCTGTCTATATGAGACCTCACAGCTCACAGTGCTGTCAGAGCAAATGAGAATCATGAGGTGGAAGGAACTGCCCAAGGAGCTCAGAGACACAATTGTGGTAAGAACAGATCTGACCAAGGTTACAGAAGAATTTCTGCAGCACTCAAGGTTCCTAAGAGCACAGTGGCCTCCATAATCCTTAAATGGAAGAAGTTTGGGACGACCAGAACTCTTCCTAGACCTGGCCGTCCAGCTAAACTGAGCAATGGTGGGAGAAGAGCCTTGGCGAGAGAGGTGAAGAAGAACCCAAAGATCACTGTGGCTGAGCTCCAGAGATGCAGTAGGGAAATGGGAGAAAGTTCCACAAAGTCAACTATCACTGCAGCCCTCCACCAGTCGGGGCTTTATGGCAGAGCGGCCCGACGGAAGCCTCTCCTCAGTGCAAGACATATGAAAGAAACACATGAAGGACTCCCAGACCATGAGAAATAAGATTCTCTGGTCTGATGAGACCAAGATTGAACTTTTTGGCATTAATTCTAAGTGGTATGTGTGGAGAAAACCAGGCACTGCTCATCACCTGCCCAATATAATCCCAACAGTGAAACATGGTGGTGGCAGCATCATGCTGTGGGGGTGTTTTTCAGCTGCAGGGACAGGACGACTGGCTGCAATTGAAGGAAAGGTGAATGCGGCCAAGTACAGAGATATCCTGGAAGAAAACCTCTTCCAGAGTAGCTCAGGACCTCAGACTGGGCTGAAGGTTCACCTTCCAACAAGACAATGACCCTCAGCACACAGCTAAAATAACAAAGGAGTGGCTTCAGAACAACTCTGTGACCATTCTTGACTGGCCCAGCCAGAGCCCTGACCTAAACCCAACTGAGCATCTCTGGAGAGACCTGAAAATGGCTGTCCACCAACGTTCACCATCCAACCTGATGGAACTGGAGAGGATCTGCAAGGAAGAATGGCAGAGGATCCCCAAATCCAGGTGTGGAAAACTTGTTGCATCATTCCCAAGAAGACTCATGGCTGTACTAGCTCAAAAGGTGCTTCTACTCAATACTGAGCAAAGGGTCTGAATACTTATGACCATGTGATATTTCAGTTTTTCTTTTTTAATAAATTTGCAACAATTTCTACATTTCTGTTTTTTTCTGTCGAGATGGGGTGCTGAGTGTACATTAATGAGAAATATAATGAACTTTTTTGACTTTAGCAAATGGCTGCAATGAAACAAAGAGTGAAAAATTTAAAAGGGTCTGAATAATTTCCATACCCACTGCAATGTATGTTTTAACATTAGTAATTCATTTTACACATTTTTAAAAGTAAAATCTGAGGAGCCACTACGGACCAGAAAGAGCCTACTCTTCTTTAGAGACCGAGCCTAAAGATCCGGCTCTCTGAAAAGAGCCAGAATTTCCATCAGTAATTGTCATAATGGTCAAACTCAATTTTTGTCAGTCTTTTGGAAGAATTTCCTCTAGTAACAGGAAAACCTGCTTAAAATGGTGTAAGTGAAGCGAAATGTAATCAAATATAGTCCCATTCAAAAGTCTGGACACGCTCACCCATACTGGTACTGTACATTTAAAAATAATTTATATATGCAGCTGAATCATACTTATCTCATAGAATCTAGTTTGTTCATGTAAATGGGGAGTCTTCTTCACACATGAAGCTTAATTATGGAGTTCCACAGGGTTCTGTGCCAGGACCAGTTCTATTTACATTATACCTGCTTCCCTTAGGCAGTATTATTAGAAAGCATAGTATACATTTTCATTGTTATGCAGATGATACTCACCTTTATCTATCCATGAAGCTAGATGACACACATCAATTAGTTAAACTGCAGGAATGTCTTAAAGACATAAAGGCCTGGATGACCTCTAATTTCCTGTTTCTAAATTCAGAGAAAACTGAAGTTCTTGTACTCGGCCCCACAAACCTCAGAAACAGATACTTACTCTTGGTTATTTTTGACCAGGATATGTCCTTCAATGCACATATTAAACAAATATGCAGGACTGCTTTTTTGCATTTGTGCAATATTTCTAAAATTAGAAACATCCTTTCTCAGACTGATGCTGAAAAGCTAATCCGTGCATTTATTACGTCTAGGCTGGACTACTGTAATTCATTATTATCAGGCTGTCCTAAAAGCTCCCTGAAAAGCCTTCGGCTGATCCAAAATGCTGCAGCTAGAGTACTGACAGGGACTAGAAAGAGAGAGCAGATTTCTCCCATATTAGCTTCTCTTCATTGGCTCCCTGTTAAATCTAGAGTAGAATTTAAAATTCTTCTCCTCACATACAAGGTCTTGAATAATCAGGGCCCATCTTATCTAAAAAACCTCATAGCACAGTATCACCCCAATAGAGCACTTCGCTGTCAGACTGCTGGCTTACTTGTGATTCCTAGGATACTTACGAGTAGAATGGGAGGCAGAGCCTTCACTTCTGCATTTAATCATTACTTATTATTAATCTCTGGCTCTCTTACCCAGTGTGTCTTTTGTCCTGTCTCTCTCCCCTCAGCCCCAATCGGTCGCAGCAGATGACTGCCCCTCCCTGAGCCTGGTTCTGCTGGAGGTTTCTTCCTGTTAAAAGGGAGTTTTTCCTTCCCACTGTCACTAAGTGCTTGCTCATAGGGGGTCGTTTTGACTGTTTTCTCTGTATTATTGTAAGGTCTTTACCTAATACATACAGTATCACAACACAGCACATGAATAACACAGCAGTTTATTTACATCACTTATCACACAACATTTTTCACCATTAGTAATGACTAAGGACACTATGGCCCTCACCTTTACCCTCACCATTTGATATTTAACAGAATTGGCACAACACACAAAATGAGCATGTAATGGCTACCTGGTTTTATGGTATGCTTTTATGTTTTTTATAAAATAATAATTTCTGACATTTCATGGCACATTTCTATGATAGAATGTCAAAGTCAGATTCAAGTCTTAAATAAGTAGTTGGTGTGTTTCAGCTTTGTGGGGCAGCATGGTTTGTGCTACCTGGTCACACTGAATTAATGGATATTAACAGGTATAACAAATATCACGGTCACTGCAGATGTAATAACCAGCTGGTTGTGCACTAGGTAACATGACACCACAGAACCTGCACTTCACCGTCTCATACAGTGAAGTGCAGGTTTGCCACCACATGAAAAGCATTTTGTTGAGGTGAACTCGCGGTGACTCGGGGCTTTGTAGGTCGGGGATGAGCAACTTGCAGGCGGCTGAAAATGTAATGGATGAAAAAAAGTTTCTGTGCTCTTCAAACTTCCTCTTTGAAAGGAAATATACCAGATCTTCTGGCTTCACTGGCAGGTCAGATAGAACATTTTAGGTTGTAGGTAAAAATGGAATCATGCTGTGATGTTTTTGCACACATGTTGGAGATTCTGATCATTGAGAAAATGATTTTTGAGGATATTTACTATATTAAATCCATTTTTTACACAGTAGCCACAGCCCCGCCATCTTGTGTTATTATACAGGCCTCTTTTGTCTCTCTGGAAAATGTCAAGGCGTAATTGATATTTCTCAGTGGGCTCTTTATCTGTGTGCCATGTTTCAGGTTCTATGATCTGGGTTCACGCTGACCTTTACCAGTGCACTCTTTCCTCTCGCTTTTTTGGGCCTCTCACTGAAAATAGCTCAATAGGATTTCAATGGGGTGTCTTTCATTTGAGACAATCTTCCCTTCCTCTTCCTGCCCGCAGCCTCTTTGACGGTGGCTCTTTATTTTGGAACCCAACTTTTCAGCGTCTTGTTTGATCTGAGATTTACTGCAGCTGCTTTGTCCACCGAGGTCTGAAAAATCACCCTGTTCCTCAGCAGTGACGGAGGAAATGTCGCCGTCCTTGGATGCTCACCGAGGTAAATATGCTCAGTGTTAGCCTACAGCATAAAAACAAGGCTGGATTGCATAAGGTTGTTGCGCTTTCATTAATTAATAGAACAGGTTTCAAAGAGGTGACACTTTTAAAAATGTGAAACATGAGAATGTATTTTTTTGTGTCAGCTATGATTCATCAAAGTCCTGAATGACGTTAACTTGTTCTTGACATCTGTGTGGACTTTTTTCGTGACTTGGTCTGATGCTGTCCGTGCTGTATTTACCTTGAAATGTCTTTTTAATTCCCCGCTGTCTCTCTCTCTCTGCCTCTGTGACTAGAACTGAAACTATATTCTCTTTTCATGCTGAATGCTGCCATTGTTCCACAGAATTTACACAGAAAATCACCAGTTTTCATCACCCCAATCTTACTTCACTTCACTGGAGCGTTTTCTGTCTAATTCAGCAGCGGCTTCAAAAAAGGAAAAACTCAATTACCATTTCATAACAGTAAGAAGACCTTTAACCCTCAAATATAAAGCTGGTTTCAGGCACTTACATATCTCAGGTTGCCACAACCTGCCATCAACTCTATATCTGAGGTAGACTGAGCCAGTTTTTGAAATCATATAGTTTTTAGCTTTGTCAGGGTGCATTATTATTCATATGCCAACGCAGAACTGATAATATAAGTCATGAGAAACTGAATGTTTTTTTCTTGACCTGAGTTCAAACACAACACAAGATGTTGAATCTTTAATTTATACTCCTATATTGACTCTACGTAGCCTACACAAGCTGCCACTGCGTAGCAGTTATACTTGGTGTGCCTCTGCAGTTTTTCTGTCAGAACACTAGCTGGCAGTTGAGTTTTGCTCTATGAATTGATCCATTCTCATCTAGCACATATGAAAAATGATGGCAGAAGAAGAAGTAGCTGGAAATGCACAGGAGGAAATGACGGTCCCGAACGGGCCAATCACAGTCGTTGTGGTTTCACATCAGTATACAGTAAGTCACAGCGCAGGGTCTCAGAAGGGTTAGCGGTTCTGGCGTACCTGCAGTGTAGATTTAACGCAGAGGCATAAATCCACCTAAAAAGAAGTTCCTCAATACTGTTCTGACAGAAGAACAGGAGATGGTTAGACATCAACACAAACTGCTCCACAACAACGCACAACAAAATGCAATGAATGGCCACATCATCTCACCTAGATTTGTGTAACAGAGTGATACTAGAAGGAGCTACGGCTGCAGAGGTGTTCCCATGACCTCAGGAGATGATGTGATACCTGACTGAGGATCGTTCACCCTTTCTCACTACTCAGGACTCACAGCTGTGTCATGCTATGTTTGACCTTTTTGAATATGCTGCCATAAAAATACCAGAAAATGTAACCGAGTAGCAGAAAAGTGTCATACACAGGTATGGGTTAGGGTTAGGGTTATCTACAGAGATAATATACTAATCAATACAGCGACCTCATACAGACAGACAGCTGCATCTGACAGCCTCAAAGAAAAAACCTGCACAGGTGTGTGCTCACTCTTTTAATCAAAGCTGGATCTTTTCTAAGAAAAAATGGACACATTTATGTAAAACTGGAGACATTTTCAATACCATTAATCTCATGCAGTCAGTGTCCACAGAGGTGAATGAGTCTCAGACGTCCTGTTACTGTATCTTCAGTGCTCTTAGTAACATGATAGAAGGAAACAAGGAAGCCTCAGTCCTTGCCTGTGAGGCGCTTGTGCCACCAGCAGCCTGTGATGCATGCTCACTGACTCCTTGTCCTCTCCGCTTTCTCCTCCAGTCCTTATCTCTGGGTGATCCGCACAGATTTCAGCAGACCCTGGATTCCCTGTACTGCAGCATTTCTTCTACACTGGTGACCTTTAACTCAGGTCAGGAGAAATCCCTTATTCAGGCAGTTGATGGGGAGCTTCGGCTCACTTTTCTGTTTGTGGAAAGAAATCTACAGAGGTGGTGGCTGTTATACCAGTAAGTCGATAATATCATTCAATAAGCATATTCTCAGCAGAGCAAGGTGAAGACATTTTACTGCGTATTCAAATCCAATGTGCTGTTTTGGCATAAAGATATGCTGCATGAAAATACTTACTGTGCACAGTTTGTAATGAGATCATCGATATGTCGCAAAGGTGGAGACATTTTATTTTAACTTTCGAAGAAGTGAAATGACGTTTCTTATAAAATAAAGCAGTGTATAATTATGACTAAATGTTTCATTGGATTACAAAGATGTGTCATTTATCTTTGGTCCCCTCGAACAATGTTGAGCTCACATAGACCTTTAAAAAAGTCTGATCTCATGTTTTAGAAACAAAGCTGTACCCTCTTAATTCCTATAGAAACAATGAGGGTGGACTTGGTTTTTCACAGGACTCCATGTGAAATCTTCCTCTTTCACATGACTGTAACTGTGTTAGGATTATTCAGAAAACCGGACTCTGCCTACCAACCAAAAGCATCTGGTCCACTAATGTGACTAAACAAAGAACCCGTCACGTTGTTATGAGGAAGATAATGTTAACATTCCGTCTACGTTACTTCATGATGCTGCTTCATCTCTGCTTTATGAATGTGCGCTGCTGTCTGCTCATTAGTCCTCTCCTCTGCTCACTTCTTCTTGTCTAACTGGCAATGCAATTTAGAGCATATGTAATTTTACGAGAATATTACTGACAGATATGACTTTGTGTTTCTTATTAGGAGCAGCAGTAGTAGTCACTGGGAGCTGGACAGGAGATCTTTTGAGCTGTGGGGAAAACACCTATTAACCAGGAGTGGCAAGCGTGGTTTCACAGATGCTGCAGGTTACAAAATGAGATTTTAAAAAAAATCTGCACTGTATGGAAAGTTATTTAAAGAATTAACTGATACAACACGATCGCACAGGTAAGAGAGAGCAGGTGCTGGAACCTTAGCATGGCTGTGTGTGCTTGTCTATAACAAGACTGAAGTAACAGCCAAGGGAACGCCAGGCCCGAGGTCTCTGAGGAGGACGTGGCACTGTAACGAGTTAACATGCATACGTTTCAGTCTGTGCTGTGCGGTTGCATCACTGCCGTTTGTTTGGATATTGATTTTCCAGCCACAAAAACAAATATCAGCTCAATGAAATTAGATTCAAACGAGGAACACTGGCAGATATTTGTTCCGAGGCATTCGCAGCTGTTGTCATTTCCACAAGCGCTCTTTGTGTAGCTGAATTTGTAATCCCTTTTGAAATGCAAAAATGTGCTTTATATATGATATGGTTGAATGCATCCAATTATGGCCTTTAATTTTTAAATGATTTGCTCTTGAAACATATTCCAGGCAAGTGTTCCTCACTGAAATTTTTGTACTCTTTAATCTTTCTCTGAGTAAAGGAGAAGCTACATCGACCAAAATGGGCTTTCATAACTTAAGTGAAAATCAGCCAACCTCACACAAGTGTTAGGCTGATGGCCTTGCAGTAGTGTGTCATTAGCATTCATTATAGTCCTATAAGCCAGAGTAATTACAGGCCCAAGTGCAGGGAGGAATAGCAGTTTACACTGCTAGTAATTTGATTTGCATCTACGCTAATAACTTCTTTTGTGTGTGTTTATGTGCCGTGTCAGAACACAAGTGCCATTTGGCTGCAGGCTGTATGAGGCAAAAAAAGCCTTTTAAATTCTAAGATTGAGTTGCCTTTGCTTTCAGCACTCGAAGCTCTCAATCTGCTAAAGCGTTCAGATTAGCGTGATCACAGAACAAGTGATACTGCGTTTTTCTGAAAGTCGTTTTGATGGGCTTTGAAGGAAATGTGGGGCAGTAAAGGAACAGGAAGTCAGACGGATGCAGCTCAAAGTTTCTGAGTGCGTTTTTTTTTCACATTGTTCGTCTTTAAATCTGTGATATGGCACAGAGAAATACCATCACCACATCAAAGAAGGAACCTTTCCATAGATGCATGTTCTTCACAAAGGCTGAGGTGCTGCTTTGTGTCTTAACTGCTTCCTTTATGAAGCCATTAAAGTAAAAGCTCGTGTTGCCACAAGTTGCGGCGTTTGTATCCCATTCTGCAAGTGCACGAGTGGGCCCTGAGGGAACTAATACCTGTGGTGTCTGGGCAGTGTCTTGAAAAGAACCAAGCTCCCTCTTCTGATGACTGACTGAGAATAGAGGAGCATTCCCTAAAGCTGATGAGGTCACAGGGTTAAGACTATGCTTTTGTTATGGCACAATGACATCCTATTTACCTGGTGGAGTCCGGCTTTCTTCTCCATGCAACTGTGACCTCAGCGTGAAAACCAGACCTTTGTCTCCTTCACAAATAGAGGCTCAGCGTTCAGATTCACTCGGTTACACCTCAGTGGCCTCTAGTTGCGAGCCCGGTGGGCTCCTTATGCGGTCACAATGTCTGCCTCTGCTGAACAGCTTTGCTCCTGGACCTGGATTTTTGATTAGTTGACAGGTTCTAGCAGTTTGAACTGAAACCCGCCTATGCATTGTCATCTGCAAAATCTTGTACTTTATAGTCTGGAGGAATGTTCTTTCTGAGATTAAAAGTTAATTTTTTATATATTAACAATGTATTAAATGGCAAATTCCATGTAAAGAGAAATATTCCCTCACTTTAACTTTCTGTTTTCCTTCCTTTCTTTAGTGTTTAGACTCAGCAGGTAGTCACGTTAAAGGCTCTGCACAAGGCCCGCCATAAACTGCCTCCTCCACAGCCAACCATAGCAACTAGATGATGAGCACAGAATAGCATGAAGGTCATAAAGAGCTCTCAGGAGGTTGGCAACCAAATCACAGCTATAAATTGGACTTAAATTTTCCAGATGATCAGAGTCATGAGAAGAAAAACAGCACGTCCATATCAGCACTGAAGTGGGAGTAGACAGTTCCTCCCTCCCCTCCTCCTTTGAAAATACCTACCTTAGGCTACTAAGTACAAACACTGTAGTACTTTTGACAGTACTGCTTCTTCTTCTTTTGGTTGCTCCCTTTAGAGGCTGCAGCATATCATCTGCATCTATCTCATCCTACCCCAGCATCCTCCTCTGCCACACCAGCCCTCTGCATCCATGAATCTTATCCATGTCCTTCCTCTTTTCCTCCTGCCTGGCAGCTCCATCTTCAACATCCTTTGTCCAATAACTTTGTTTCCAAACTGCTCACCCTGAGCTGTCCCACTGAGGTATTCATTTCCGGTCCTGCCCATCCTGCTCACTCCCGGTGAAAATCTGAGGATCTTCCATGTCTGCCACGTCCACCTCAGCCCGCTGTCTTTTTGTTTTTGCCATCGTCCCCAAACCATCCACGATAAAATAACTGAATGATGCTTTTGAACCCTCTCACATCCCTGAACGCTGTCTGTCTGCTCTGCTCAATCCAGTGTTAGCTCATCCCAGCAGATCACTGAACAGATGTCATGCTAATTTATGTTATGGATCACCCAAGAAAAATGAAACGCACACCTTTATCTTTGCTATGATCACGAGTGGACCTGCTTACCGCTACACAGCTGAAACTCTACCGTTTGAATGTGTCAGACACGGGTTGCATGTCTCCCGATTCAGCTATCGATTGGTGCGACGCCTGCCATCTTTTTGTTCTTTTATAGATTTTTATTCACTGTACTTTTAGTCCTGTGTCTCTGCTTTATGAAGTCTCAGTTTCTGTCGCTGTCTCCCTTCACCTTCTTTGACTCCTCCAACAACAGCAGGAGTCTTTCTTCTTTTGCCTGGTAGAGTTTCCACAGTTGTTCCAGCATCCGTCATTTCAACTGGGAGAAGCTACCGAGAGCTAAAGTGGAAAGAGGAAGGTTCATTGTTTTGGTTGCCCAGTTGAGCTTTCATTTTGCTGGGGGTCAATGTTCTACATTTACTACATTACACAATCAGCATTTACTTCATAATGACAGTTTGAAGCCCTCTGTCTGTTTAAAATGTAGAAATTGTGTTAATAGTGGTCATAAATTGCTCTCACACCCTCAAAGACACGATGAAATAAAAAACTCCAACAACCACTTCACTGCTACTTACCTTTAAGGTCGTTGCACCTTCTTGTGCTTACTTTTTTCTGTGGGTTCCTCCAATATTTGAAGTCAGCCTTTATCATTTTCTCCGTCCCAATTGATTTCTTTCGAAAAGCTTTAAGTTATTCAGGCTCCTGATTGAAAAGTGCAAGAAACACTTGAGTTATATCGGGCTGTTTACCAGCTGCTGGTGATAAAATCTTATGGCTCTGCCCCAACTGCTTTTTTTATTAAGACGAAACCAAGTGTCAGTAAGCCAGTGAAGACTCTTTACTTGTTAAATGGGGCGATACCATGACCATCAATTGCCACCCACTTTGCTTTTATGCTCGGCTAATGTATTGACGCTGTCAAGGATTGGAGTAAATGCTAAGTGGAAAGACCGACTGCCGAAGTAAAGCTGCTCACTTTCACCCTGAGGAGTGTTGTTTTTTTTAGCAAACATTTTAGCTGTTCTCCACAAATTGATACAGCTATATTTGCAAGTTTAAACCTGAAGCCCTGACTGGTCATCTGAGGACGTCAGTTATGAAAGCCAACTGATAGCTAGCCCCCGGGGCCCTCCTTTTTCCGTCTACCCGCTCTCCTAATCCACCGCTAATGGTTAGCAATGGAGGCCCAGAGGAAGATTCAGCCGTTGGTGTGTGGAAATCCCTGCTGGAGTAGGAGTGTCGCGCTTGAGGAAGTGCTCAGCGAAGCGCGCCAGAGACAGCGACGGGACCCTCACACCATGTGCACCGCAACGCTCAAGGTGACCCGGCAAGACAAATTTACCAGCCGCGCACACACTCGCACACAGCACAGCGGACACACTTTTGATTGTGATCGCAGAGGAAAGCTGTAAAGACGGGATATTCCTTTTGGAACATCTTCTAAATCTGTCAGTTGTTGAATTTAATTTGTTGTGTCCCCTCAGTCGTTGTAATAGTTGTGGCTTCTGCTGTATTCTCACACAAGGATATCTGAGCCTCGACAATGGGATAGAGGCAGAACCCAGACGCCAGCAGAAACAAAAGACCTGAAAGAAGTGTTCAGTATCAAACCTGCTGTAAACTGCTCCAGGCATTTAGAGCGATTGTAGAGAAGTGGTGGCAGAGATGTGATACAGCCAGATAGTACATAAACTGCTAATTAAATGTTTCAGGGTCGCAGCCGTGTAATTTCCTTCATCAGCTGATAAGAGACTTAAAGGTTTGTTCTCGCCGTCTTCTTTGCAGCGTTTTGGCCTCAGCTTTGTTAGTCTTTGATGGATGACTTTATGCAATATTTCACAGGTCCAACTTTTCATACATGAGATTTGTCACACAAAGGAAACCATGTTTTTTCATCTCATTGTTTTGCCCTGGGCCCCGAGGTCACGTTTAGATGCTATTTGTTAGCGTCTGCACAAGTGTTTGGAGGTCTGAACTTTGACCCCGCGTATGTCTGAGTGGGCTGCTGGTGTCAGTGCTGAACAATGGCGGGGTGACAGGGCGGGCTGATGCCGCAGGCCTTTGGTCTGATCTTTGGTGCTGTCAGGACACCAGTCGGGCAAGTCAAGCCTTTCCTTTTGGGCTGAAAACCGAAGCTGCTGATTCCCTCCTAACACTGTAAACTTTGCTCTCTGTTTCAGCTGACTGCTACGGGAAGACGTATCCGGCTCGTGTGCATGCATGTGTGGGGAGGAGAGTCGATCTCCGTACTTGTGTACGCTCACAAAAATACCAATTTAGGATTTTATTCTTCCAAAGCGAAGTATGTTTGACAGTGTCCGTCTGAGACCAAAATGAGTGTCAGAAAGGGGGAGAGAAAAGGGAGAGGTGCTAATCTCAATGAAGAAAAGAAGACTGATATTAATATGAAACCAGGGCATGTGTGGGAGAGGCAGCGTAGCGCGAAATGCTTAATCTAAACTGCATGGACGTCCATCGAGGAAGCACTAAATGTGGACTGACCTCCTTAACCCGTCCACCAGGATGCTTTTTGCTGTAATGAATAATAGAGGATTGGTTGGGTCAAGCAAAGCACCACTGGGTGCCTTCACCTCCCCCGCAAAGAGTCCGCTTGCTGATCACCCCTGAACGACACAATGTGCAATGTGTCCCAAAAGCCTCAATCAATTATTGATGCCTGATGAGAGAGGAGCCAAGACAATCTCTTAACTTCTAACTTCTTGGTGATATGAAAGTGAGATTGAATGGTCCTGGCGTGCACGGCACACCCTGCAGGTTAATTGTGGTTAAGCATCATTTGTGTGCGTGAAGCATGATTGCTGCCCAGCACAGCTGAGATGAGGCTGACCCTGAAATGGGTGCTTTGAAATTGGTTCTGCACACAGATTTTGTCTGGAGTCCTATTAAATAGTGAATTTATTTGAGCTCAATCGAGCAAATATGCATGCTCACTTTAAAATCACCCACTTCAGCTTGTTTGCAGGTTCTAGGTTTCACCCCCCCCCCACTGTGACTTAAAACCCGTCGCTGACTGATACAGATGCTGAACAAACATGTGCAGATCAAAAACAACTCTCATTTCAGCCTAAATGCATGTAGTCTCCTAAACAGAGATTATCTGGGCGGCTGATCTTGATTGTCTTCCCCTTTTTTGCGCTCCCAGGTGGCGGAGCGAGGTCCACATGTTTGCACAGGCACAGCAGCAGTCCCTTGGGGGCAATGCTACTAGCAGCAAAACCCTCTGATGCTTCTGATCACACATCACACTGTGCGTGCGTTTATCTGTCTATGCGTACAACACGCGGACACATCGACACACTGCGAAGGTGCAGTTGATACACTATATCGCACGCTATTATGCCACAAGAAAAAAAAAACACCCAGATTGAGATAGCAGCAGGTTTGCAAGATGCAAATCTCCTTCGTGGAAATGCAGTTTTACCAGAAACTCGCGAGATAATCAAACACGAGACTTCTTAATCTGGCTGCTAGATATAATATTATGATAAAGTAATGAACAATAAAATTGCATTAGTGGCTTTGTGCAGTGAGAGCTGACTGATTTGCCTTCACTTGGATCCATGACAGTTGTTTATTGATGCCTTGGGGCCAGACGACAAAATGATGAATAGGGAGGAAGTAATCAGAAGCACTCTTGAGATGCACCACAGATATGCTCTCTCCACAGGGTCTGCTACAGTACCTTATAACAATTAGGTTTCATTAATAGCATTATTCTCATTAAAATGTATCATGTCAAGCAAAAGAAATTCAAATTGACCTGGATTCTTCTTCTCAGATAATCCAAATTAAAATCAAAAGATGTTTCCAAAGTAGAAAGACCTTTATAATTTTTTTGTGTGTATTTCCAGTTTCTCTATCTTTCATCTGAAGGTGTAATAGTTCTGGTTTATGTGGGGATATCGCTGCCCAAGGTTAAACACTCTGTGTCAGGCAGCAGTTTTTGTTTGAGCTTTACACAATTAAAGAGAATTAAAGTCTGTTTTCTCCCCAACATAATTACAGGGTATGAAATGAGTCACAGCGGAGCGTTTGAGGCTCAACAATGGTGGAGGAAAAAACTTGTTCATCCGATTGTGACTGCCAGAACATTGCCCCGTGGAGACAGGAGGGAAACAAACACGCGGGAAGGAAAAATAAATCCAAATTCATCTCCTTATTTCTTTCATTCTTTTATTTGAATACAGATGTATTCAGTCCTGTGTCAGTCACTCTTTTTAAAAAATGCTCGTCTTGAATTTTTTTGTACAGTAAAGCTGTACTTACTGTTTTGGGGGTGCTGAATGCCAAAGATTTCACTCTCATTGTGACAGATTTCCCGTTTCTGCTCGGAGACAGACTAAACTTTCTTTCACATGGCCAACTCCTGTTTTTCTTTGGTAAATAGAAGGACACAAAGTGTTGGAGGTGGTGGTGGTGGTGGAGGAGGGTTTTTTTTTGGGGGGGGGGGTGCGCAGCAGCAGCGAGAGGTTGCTCACCCTGTGGGAGGATTTGAAATATTTTGCAATCAGCAATGAATCAAACAGATAACAAATGTTTAAGAATCTGAACCCTATGGAGTGCGTTCCCTTCCCCTTTTATCTGATGCAACTATCGGTTGTCTTTGCTTTATCAGCTTACAGTACGGGATGCCACACAGCAGCAGCAGCAGCAGCGGCAGCAGCAGAGCAGACGTCAGAGGGGAAAATGCTTGGCTGCAGTGCCCTCTTGTGGTGGCTGGTGGCATTTGAGTTGCTGAAACTTGGCTGAGGTCTTCAAATTGATCCTCCAGTGAGTGGAGCCATGCCGGAAGTTGTTTTCAAGCATTAGAAAAAAAATGATCCTCAACTCTTGTTTAGCAGTCTGCTAGGACAGCAAAACACATTTTTAAAGAGTAAAATGTTGGTAATCTCTCTGAAATATAGTCTTAAAAGGCCTGCAAAGCAGCAGAAGTACCAAGAGACCAATGTTCCGGTGAAGTTTGAAGTGCCGAAGTCTCTCCCTCCGAACCAAATCCTCGCCCCTTGTTTGGATCCTTTTGTCCGTTGCCTGCCCAAATAAGCCTCTCTCCTAGCTACGGGGATGAGAGGACAGGAGATAGGATTATGCGATGACTCGTGTTTGTTCGATGATGAACAAGCCCTCGTTAGCGAGCACTTTAATGTGTGGACAGATAGCACACTCATTAGCTCTAGTAATGACCACTTCACAGTGCACTGCTGCTCTAATTGCATGTTTTGTTCTCTGCGAGGCTGCGGCGCTGCACAGTGGAAGGCATCTCTCCCCTTCCCTTCCAAGATACTCACTTGTCCTTTCTTCTTCCTCCTCCATCTATCACAGTTTGAGGATGCAGCATATTTTGTGGTCACCGCTCCGTCTGAATGAGGCACGGCGGATTAGAAGCTACCAAAATCATGTCGACTAAATGGAACAGATGAGACTGGATGAAAAGCCCCGGTATTGTCCCTGTAGCTAGGGCAACTGAGGTTCCGACTCAATTGTACTTCTGTCGATTAATTCAGTTATGTGGCAGTAATAATTTTTGAAGATATTGAACGATATGATGGAGGACTAGAAATATGGAAAACTTATGATCTCACCTTTTGATGCAGGAAAAAAATATGGGTAGCTTCCAGCATCAAAAGCTCTAATCATATCATATTTTCTGAACATAAAAGGCTCTCTCCTTTCCCCATTTTACTTCCTCAGCTGTAGATATGTCATGTCAATCGTTACATTATGCACAAGTGCTGTCTTTTTTTATTGTGAATTCCACATCGGGTGGGACATTTGATATGGAGGCTCAGAGGATTCTGATGCCCTTCTATTTTCCTTGATTTCGTTACCAGTGGGACATTTTTGCCTCCGTATTCTTTCATGTTCCTCCCTTCTCTGAAAGTAAGTTGTTTATTCTCCATGATGACTATCTCAGCTCAAAAAAAGAAATATATCTTCTGAAAAGACTTCTGAGCAAATCTGTCCAGGCTTGGTCCCTTTTTAAATCTAAGGCTTGGGTAGAAGCCTACAATGGCTTAGACTCCTTGGAGGAGGCAGCTTTCTTTTACTCTCTTTCTCCGTTCCCAGTCATCTTTGTGATACTTGTGAACACACAGCTTTATGACAAGGAGCTAACTTAAATCAATTTAAAACAGCTTTTGAAATGCCTTTCGATATGCCATTGTGTTTACTTGAAAAAGAATGAAAAGAAAATCTGAATTGTAACATCTGTCGTATTGGGAGCCCCCCTCCCGTGCAGCTTTCGTTACACGCACAATGCAGTATTGATCGATTCAAGTCCATTTAGGTTTTGAAATAAATAAATAAATATATATAAAAACATATAATCTATCCGGGCTAGAAAGCAGAGAAAGCAGGAAGAAAGAATCGGAGGGCCTGCAGGCAAACAGACGCATTAAAGACATCCAGAGCACAGAGGCAGCCAAGCTATGCTAAGCCAGCAGGATGATTCATTTAAGCACATCTCTGTAAGCACCACAGTCATTGTTGCTCCGCTGCGTACACTGCCGCGAACAGCAGCTTTAAGTGGAAGAGAACTGCGGTGGTCATTCTTTGGAACAACAGTAAAAACTATCAAAGTTTGCTGAATAAAGAGCTGCTCGCTCACTTCGTCTGCTCGCTGTATTTCAGACCTGGGCTTGAGTGCTTTTGCTCCCCAAAGAGGATCAAGTGCCTCTTGAAATCATAGGAGGTAGTGACCATGAAAAAGACCTTAGCCTCATGTTCCATATTATATCTCATAGACCATCAGGCTGGCGCACAATGTGACTCAAGACCCTTCAAGTGACATCTTAGTACGAACAGAGCAACAGAATTGCGCTGAAATACCTCTTTGCAGAAGCCAACCTGAGCTACAAGCAAATCCTTTTAATCCAGTACAGTATACTTAAGGACTGACCATTGGTAAACCCTAGAGAAGAGAGAAGTATTAATAAGCTGTCACAAGGCTTACTCATTCTATGATTTCCACAGACACTTAACTGCCATGGTGAGAGGCAGGGGAGGGCTCGGGGATGAGTGCTCACCCCTGATCTTTACCCCTCTTAAAGCAGTAGGGAAAATGGAGGCAGGCAGGGGATTATGGAGTGCAGTAATTGTGGAGAGGTGTTGGAGTCAGGATGCAGCGTTTCTGCTGGATTAAGACAAGAAGACAGGCTAATCTTGGATTGGGAGAGGAGACACAAGGGTCGGAGTTGTTCTGGAGCCCTGAGGCCGTTTGGAAAGCTTAAGTGGCAAAAAGAAAAAGAGGACTGCTTATCCACACCTCTCTTGTGCTGCGAGACGGCCCTCTTCAGAATCGCGCAATGCTACCATCTTTCAGCATATTAAATGCTTCCACATGTTGTCATTCAGCTCCGTGGAAGCGGACTCACCCCAAGTCTAATTTTCCTGCTTGTAATGTTTGGAAAGGATGAGACTTTTGGAGAATGGTCACTTTCTTCTGCTGACATTCAGCAGCCCTTGACGCTTATTAGCAATAATAATCATGATGGAAAACGTTGCATTTTTCTCTCCCCGCTTCATTTCGCCCCTCTTCGCCTTCCCCTCGATGCCTTTGTGCCGCCACAGTCCCCGGTGCTTCCTCACTCCAGTTTGTTGTTGTGCTTCCATTGTCTCCCTGAGGGGAGGTGACCCCGTGTCTGTTGGTTGTATCAGCAGCCCTGCATTGTACTCGGGGGGGGATTTAGACTCTCAAAGCATCTTCCCGCTGCAGCTTTCCCAGCAAACACCCAAAGTGGTATCTCGCCTTTTCTCTCGCTCAGACATTAATCTTGCTCTACCCTTCTACATCAAAAATGCTTGTATTGTCAGGGAGCGCTAATGTTTGCCTCCTATTCACTATATATACACATATATGTATTTTTGTGTCTGAGGGAATCAGTCGAATGCATTGTTCCCAAATCATTGTAATATCTATTTAGAGTGGCAACAGCACTGGCTGCCGATGCTCAGTATTCATGGAGCATAAACCAGCCTTAAGACTTAGAAAAGCTGAAAGGGCTTATCCCTATATTCTTAAACTCCCCTCTTTTATGTTGGTCTTAGGCATTAAGGATAGGATTGTGAATAGCAATTGTTCAACTGCTGCACTGAGAGTGAGTGTGTATACGTGGGTGGGGGTGTTTTATTCCCTGGCAAAATCCTTTCCCTTTCTCCCATTTTTTTTTCAACTGTAAATATTAACTGTGTTCTTAACTCTTAACGGTGTATGGGACACAGTAATGTGCTTTTAAGGATATATTATGTGAAAGATTTTCCACTGCATACACTGCTGCTTGAAATAAGAAAAGGCTATTTTATGGAGCCTGAAAACAAATTTGCTACGGCAGAAAGAAAAGAAGAGGAAGAAAAAAATAGATAGAACTTTGCAGTATCAAGTCGTCAGCAAACAATGAAAGCGAGATCTCAAAGGGGGCCGGGCGAATCTTTAAAAAAATGATTGCATATCGTTTTTATTTATTTATTATTTTCTCTCTCTTTTTTGTTGCGCCGCAGTGTTTCAAATCCGTGCTCCGTCTTTCTTCAGAAAGTGTGTAGTGCTAATGCATTTCAAAAGCCCTTTTTCACAGCACAATAGAATATCACCACAGAAGTTTAGTGGTTCCGCTAAAGAAAGTGGCTCAGTCATTGAGAGCTGTTCTCCATTGTGCCCGATCCTAAGACATTCTCGCTGAAAGTCGCCATCGTTTTTCACTTTTCATAGCTGGCGTTAAAAGGTTGTTCGGAAAGCTTACATATATCTCTGTTGCCTCGTGAAGGGTTATAATAATTACCATTGTGAATCTAATTATCTGGGGTGTTAGCAGGAGTCAGAATGAGATCTGGTTTATAAAAAATAGGCACAGATCTCAGGTGAGTTCTGCACAAGGCTGAACCAAACTCCTGGAGTCT
>JAMQGT020011575.1:0-7500 GCA_024447675.2 Pterophyllum scalare | reverse complement strand
GGCTGATCCAACTTTGATGTAATGTCCTTAAACCAAGTCAAAATGAGGCTCAGTATTGTGTGTGGCCTCCACGTGCCTGTATGACCTCCCTACAACTCCTGGGCATGCTCCTGATGAGGTGGCGGATGGTCTCCTGAGGGATCTCCTCCCAGACCTGGACTAAAGCATCCGCCAACTCCTGGACAGTCTGTGGTGCAACGTGACGTTGGTGGATGGAGCGAGACATGATGTCCCAGATGTGCTCAATCGGATTCAGGTCTGGGGAACGGGCGGGCCAGTCCATAGCTTCAATGCCTTCATCTTGCAGGAACTGCTGACACACTCCAGCCACATGAGGTCTAGCATTGTCCTGCATTAGGAGGAACCTAATTATGGTATCAGTATGCTTCTGGTCCCTGCATGGGTGTCATCAATGGGAGGGATGGTGAAGATGTGTCCCTGACACTTTTCTCAAACTTCACTTGCCCAACATTGTGCCCAAACACTAATTTGATACTAATTTGATTTATGTATATGCATTTACATGTACATGTGGCACATAAACCGTATTCCTGCCTCTCTAACGCAATATTGGAGATTAGCTTTGCTATTTCTTGATAAAGCTGTTGACTCAATAAGGGACAGAGTATTTTATTTTTAAGTGGGGTGCAATTCTCCACCTGAGTCAGGTGATCTGGGGGGGTTTTGTGCCTCCCCGTACCTCTGACGTTCCTTATGTTCCTTGTCATATTTTCCTTCTCTTATGCCTTCAGTATTTATGGTCCGTACCTGTTTTTCCACTTTAATTCTTGAGGGTTTTGTTGGTTATTAAAGCTCGCCTTCTTTCTTCAACTCTGTGCTGCTGATGACTGGATGTGTAAATGCTGATCATTCACTCTCTGTCTGCAGAGTTATTACATGTGGCAGCTGAAGCCACTGTCCATTTAAAAGCACATACTGTAGTACTTCATAAATAGGAATATTCATAGAAATATTTATACAATTGGACAGCAGGGAATAGATCCGAACGCGTGTCTGTTTATTCAGCTCCGGGATATTTGGCGTGGCTTGCACATGCTAACTTCTACATATTCTAATTTGTCCTTGTCATGTTTATCATTAATCTTTGGCCCTGGTTTGCTTGAGACACGGTGATTTGCTGAGATGTCCCCTGGGAGAACTAAAGACATTCTCCAATATGATAATGCCATTACGCCCGCCCTGGTGAAAATCTGTCATATAAATTATACATTATCAGTGACTACATGCACTATATGTTGATGTGACAGTCCTCAGTCTGGGGAAAACACTTAGATCTGTCACGTATGACGCATTTCCAGTTTTCCAGTTAGCTAACCTACCAAAGCTCAAGTGTGGGCTTTGATTATTAATTAAATATTCATAAAAGAATGTATATAATTCACCGGAGCTGAATAAGACCGCTGTTGGATTTAATCGACACACACAGGATTTCTTTTAAGTTGCAACACTATCATCATTTTACTATTATGAGCTGGACGTGCTGTCAGCTGGCAACACAAACACGACTCCTGACTGGGTTGATATTGGCTTTTCTTTTCATTTATCATTCATTTGACACATGCATAAACTGTTTTAGGCCATTACTCATCAATCAAATAACACAGTCTAGCACGCTTGATATTACTGAGCATTATTCACCATTGTCCCTGAACGACTCCACTTTTTGAATGCAGTAAGCTCATATATCAATCACGAGCATTGTTAAATGTTGATTATTTTAAACAGGCGGAATCACGAGATTAAGAACAAATGATTAATCATCTGCAGTTTTCCAGTTCTTGTTTTTACTGCAAGAAGTATGAACTTCTGCACGTTGGAAAAGGAAGCACAGAGGCTGCTGACTGGGTGCATCAGCGGACTCGTTTCAGTGCAGTTTGGGGAGAAAAGGAAAGCAGCAGAGACGCTGCTGGCAGAGATGAATTAGAGCTGTGGAAAAGCACTCAGATACTAGCAGGTGACATTTTTCGCCCTGCCTCTCTGTTCCCTCTCGCTTCCATTTTCTCTCCACCAAAAAAGGGAACAGAGGGTAAAAAGGGTTGCATTGTGCAAAATGGGACAAAGTATAAAACATATTCAAAGAAAGTATGAAATTCCCCAACTTCAGAAAGCCATTTGGATCATCCATCCAAGTGACGTAAGGGAAAATAATATACTTGACCCTTTTGTCTGTACACTTTGAGAAGTTTGTTATAATGGCAAGCCCTGTAATAATTCACTGTACCTCATGTATATTAAGTAGAAATTCACTGGCTTTTATGATAAATTGCTGGGGTAACACCAGGACACCTCTTTTGCATTTCAATGTGAGAGAGTGTCAGATTCTTATTTCATTACCAGGCGACACATTAGCTGATGGATTTTAATTTTCTTTTTTTCCCCTACTGCAAGCAAGAATCCACAGAGACCAGGTCGAAACAGAAAGGCTTTGAATACGAGGAGAGACGGAAAATGAAATAAATAAATATAAATCATTGTCAAGAACCTTTATTGCAATTTTGAGGCCATCACCAAAAAACGGAAGAAAAAGTAGCGAGTTTGTGCTCCTCCGCATACCTTTGCCAATTGCCTGTCCAGAGTGGGAAGCGATGTGGAGCTCACTTGCTGACTGGACAGAAAATCAAGGTTTAATTCATATTGTGATAAAAATCTGGATGCGGTTGAATCTAAGACATGCTGAGCAGGGGCAAATGTGGAGCAGACGTGGGAGCGTAGCCTTTTCAGAGCATCGCACAGCGGGGTGCTGAGCCGCTCCTCAACAACCCTCCCAGCCTGTGCCACGAAGCTACAAACTCTGCTGAGGGATTCTTTCTGCTCGCTTACAGGGGAGAGGAGAACAAAACACAGGTGCCAAAAGCAATTATCAAATTACCTAAGCCTTTCTTGCCTCTGTTTAATCTGTTTGTAGCAAATCCAGCTAATAATACATTAGGGTATTAAGTGTGGCCCTCTGCAGAGGTAATAATTACAGCCACTTCAGCTTTCAGTGGGAAAAGAGTGAACAAAAGTAGGTCAGTGTGAAAACTCTGCTGTGGTGAAATTTTACAGGCAGGAGAGAAAACGGTTTCACACTCATGTTGTAAGTGTACCCTTGAGCAAGGCACAAAATGAGTTTCTTTACACTGCACTGTAGTATTTAGCAACCTCTTAGCCCCTCTGTTTCAGTCACAGAGACTGTGATTTGGGTACAGGTGGAAAAAGTAGAGAGTGCAAGTAAGAAAGAAGCACAGAGTACCAACAAGACCACAAAAACATCATGGTGACAAAATGCTGCTTTATCAAGCTTAGACTCTTTTTGCTATTTCACTGAGTTCTGCTTGTGAATCCAGTTCAACACTGATGTGTATTATGAAATAAGACATCTGGAGAAAAGGGTAAGGTGGTCACGAGTCATTGTCAGGCTTGCAGTACTTCCGTACTGTACAGCACCTCCAGTTTTTATCTTCTTTTATGCACTTTTATACTTCAATTACTGGCAATTCACTAGTGGCTCAGTCACACTGAAGTACAGGACAGCAACATCCCTGCAACCAGCAAAAACTAGTGGTTGCCCAGTAATTGCAGAGATTTTTTTTCTGCTGGAAACTGATTGCTGTTAGTGATGTGACCACCGGGTTGCCCACAGGTTGAGTATGCAACACAGTAAACCTTTGGGCAACCACTTTTGGTTGCAATTTGATTGCACAAGTTGCCTGCTGGGAGGCAACTTGTCTCTTCGTGACTGTAGTCTAAAGTTTGCACGGTAAAACCTTAAGAAAAGTCTAAGCTAGTAAAGACTTTCCAGTTGCGCTGTAACCAGAAATAATACATTTTGATATTAATCAGCTGACAATCTTTGTCATGTTTGTTATTCTCATGGTTTAAGAATGAGTGTAAAACTCTCCTTTATGCTAACCAACAGCATTCATGTTATTGCTATAAGCCTTTGTTATTTGAGATATATTGTGCTATTTTTAAATCTCTTTTTTATTATCACAGCATTGTAATGGCCAGATATGCGACTATCTTTCACAGTATTGTTCATACTCGTGTGTCATGCACTAGGAGCTCATTTTGGTTCTGTTATAAGTGCATTACTTGGGTGCATTCAAACTAAATGTTAGGTAACAGCTGTCATGTGGGGTGCAACTGTGTTAATCAGAGATAATTTAGTACAAATCTCACTTCTGATTTATACTAAATTAAAAGATAATTTGGATCTTTTCTCAAATGGCTGGATATGGTTCACGTTGAAACAGTTTGGTGCTTCATGAGCTGAAGCTGTTGGTGCTGGGCCTCAATCAGCTCTGTATGCTGAATATTCTCATAGCCATCAGCAAAGAAGCAGCACTGCAGTCTCTCAAATCTGACTATATTCACAGAGAGAACAAGAACCTCCCTCATTTCATATCCAGTCCTCCGTCTGTGGAGCGTCTTCCTACCATCCATTGTCACCGCATTAACCGTAGGCTAGCATAAAAGTAATTGGAAACTGATGCGAGCCAAAGCTTCAATTAATGCACCACCAAAGTCCCCGTTCTGTGTAATCGGCAATAATGGTTTCATGTTTGGGAGGGCGTCTGGTCACTCGCATTCAGCACTCACCTCCTGACAGAGGCTGTTAAACCCTGCTCAAAATCCCCACTCCACAGTAATCTTCATTTCAGTCATTTTCCTTCTTTCTCCATCTCTGATGACAGCTCCAGTGTCTTCGTTTTGCTTGCAGTCAGATCGTGCGCCCGAGTGAACAGGAGGTGTAATTGACTACTGACAACTTGGCGACAGGATTCTTAATTATTACTCTAGGGTATGGTGGCTGGCTGGCCGGGGTTCAGCTCTCTTACTGAGTATGCTAACAGAGTCATTTTTCCTCTTCTCTCTGAATATTGAAATGTAGTTTTGTTCGCTGCATTTCCACGTCAGACCCTGAGACTTTGAATTTAGGGAACGAATGCAAATGAAATGCACGTGCTGTTGGTTTATTTATATATATATATATATATATATATATATATATATATATATATATATATATATATATATATATATATATATATATATATAAGTGCACTGTGGGCTATAGGATACCTGGCCCTATCAGTGCTGCCGCAAGCAGATTTATTAACAATATTTTACAGCTTTACTGTGAGAATTTCTAATCAGTTATAAATGTCTGATTAGTGCTGTTACTTTTTGAAGAATTTTGGGCTCCAAACATGAGCCTACATGGTACCTTTGGTTTCCCTTGCCTTTGTGTGTCAATACTTCATCTGCCCTTAAAGTGATAAGACATTGCACTGAGGCTTCTGCTGCTACTAGTAAGTACAAGAGCATAATTCCTCTGGTCCTTGCCTGCACTGGGCCTGCTCAGTGTGATAGAGCAGAGTAAAGAGGGTGAGCATCGCTTTGTGCTGCAGTCTGTATCTTTTGTGCGGGTGGATATGGAAGCGGGCGTGAAACAATTGGACAAAATGGCCCTAATGTGCTTAAAGAATCTTCTGTCTTTAATCAAAGCTCACACACATGCACCACAAAGGCAGACAGAGCAAACCCAATTCTCCGCTGCTTCTGCCGAGTGGCTCTTCCTCTCCTGGCTTCAGTGCTAGGAATCAGGATCAGGTTGGCTTTGTGTGTGTGTGTGTGTGTGTGTGTGTGTGTGTGTGTGTGTGTGTGTGTGTGTGTGTGTGTGTGTGTGTGTGTTCGCTGTCATTCTCACAGATTCATTGCCTCATCTCTTAAGGAAGGGACAACAGGGATTTGCTTTAAGACAAGACACCAAACTTTGTGTTGTCATGATTATGTCCCATTGTTTGATTGTTTCAGCCATTCAGAAGTCATGATTTGCTTAATCGTGTCCAAAAAATAGCTTGAATGAGAGGAAAATACAAATAGAGTTATAATTTAAATCAAATTGATCATAAGCTGAATAAACCGTTCATCCAGACTGTTGTTGTGTCCAGATGCCTCATGAAAAGCAGTGTTCAACCAGTAGTCACCACCCAGGCTTTGCATCACATCAAGCAGTGCACTGAAGTATAATATCTGTCCCAAACAGGCATGTCAGTATTGATCTGTTTAGCTGGCATTGATCTGTCATGATTTAATTCTATTAAAGCACTGAGCACAAGAAAGTGTTTCATCTTTCTGATAGAACTCCTCGTGTAGGGAGTGTTTAATGAGTGAATGATGTCAGACACTTTTTCCAGGATGGTAAATGTTAGATCTTTGGATTTCTACATGTGTTTCATCATTCGTGACTAAGCAGTGGTGGTTTCTTCTTTACATACATTACTGGGTACACGCTGCACACATAGAAGGGATAAAACTCCTCTGGTTGTCAAGGACTGCAGATTGACCCAAAAACACAAACCTTTATTCAGGCAAGGCAACACACATACACAGCATGATTCTGAGGCTTTGCGTATAGACATGGTGGGTAATCAGGGGAAGTGGAAACACCAGGTCGATCGTGCAAAGCTGCATCTAATTAAGACAATAACAAAGGTAGTGACAGAGGACCAACAAAACAAAACAGGAAGGGACTAAACAGAGACAAAACGGAAGAAGACACTAGAGAGACCAGACTAAACAAAAATACAAGGAATCAAATATGTAAAATTTATATAAAATACTAACTAAATACTGCACCAGCGTAGGGTCTGACAGTGGGTCCAAGGATTTCATCCTGGTATCTGATGGCAGTCAGGGTGCTGTTGCCTAGTCTGTAGAGGTCTGTGTGTCCCTCCATGGATATGCCTCCCCAGACCATAAGTGTTGTATAAGCGCTTTGAGTGCTCAGATAGAGAAGAAAGGCGCTATATAAGAACTAGTCCATTTACCATCACCATCACTGACCCACCACCAAACCGGTCGTGCTGAACAATATTACAGGCAGCATCATGTTCTCCACGGCTTCTCCAGACCCTTTCACGTCTGTCACATGTGCTCAGGGTGAACCTGCTCTCATCTGTGAAAAACTCAGAGCACCACTGGTGGACCTGCTGATTCTGGTATTCTATGGTAAATGCCAGTCAGACTCCACAGTGCCAGGCAGTGAGAACAGCGCCTACTAGAGGATATCGGGCCCTCAGGCCACCCTCATGAAGTCTATTTCTGATTGTTCGTTCAGAGACATTCACACCAGTGGCTGCTGGAGGTCATTTTGTAGCTCTGCAGTGCTCATCCTGTTCCTCTTTGCACAAAAAAGCAGATACTGGTCCTGCTGATGGGTTAAGGACCTTCCTCCGTGCCCTGAGACTGTTCTGGTAGACACAGCAAACCTTCTGAGAGGGTGTCTGTCTCCTGAATCCAAACTGGGAGATGGTTCCACAGAAGAGGGGCCTGAAAGCTGAAGGCTCTGCCTCCCATTCTACTCTTAAGTATCCTAGGAACCACAAGTAAGCCAGCAGTCTGAAAGCAAAGTGCTCAATTGGGGTGATACTGTGCTATGAGGTCTTCGAGATAAGATGGGGCCTGATTATTCAAGACCTTGTAGGTTTGGAG
>JAMQGT020011574.1:37500-45239 GCA_024447675.2 Pterophyllum scalare | reverse complement strand
ACAAATAATTTGACAACTTTTTCCATCTTTAATGTGACCTTTAACCTGTATAATGCAATTGAAAAACAAACTGAAACCTTTGAAGGGGACAAATATAAAGCAAAAAACTTAAAATAACCTGGTTGCATAAATATGCACCCCCTTAAACTAATACTTTGTTGCAGCACCTTTGGCTTTTATTACAGCACTCAGTCTTTTTGGGTAGGAGCCTATCAGCGTGGCACATCTTGATGTGGCAATATTTGCCCACTCTTCTTTGCAAAACTGCTCCAAATCTGACAGATTGCGAGGGCATCTCCTGTGCACAGCCCTCTTCAGATCACCCCGCAGATGTTCGACGGGATTCAGGTCTGGACTCTGGCCGGGCCATTCCAAAGCCTCAGTCTTATTCCGGTGAAGCCATTCTTTTGTTGATTTAGATGTGTTCTCTGGGTCATTGTCGTGCTGAAAGATGAAGTTCCTCTTCATCTTCAACTTCCTAACAGAAGGCCGAAGGTTTTGTGCCGACACTGACTGGTATTTGGAACTGTTCATAATTCCCTCCACCCTGACTAATGCCCCAGTTCCAGCTGAAGAAAAACAGCCCCAAAGCTTGATGCTGCCACCACCATGCTTCACTGTAGTTATGGTCTTCTTTTGGTGATGAGCAGTGTTGTTTTTGTGCCAAATATACCTTTTGGAAGTATGTCCAAAAAGTTCAACCTCGGTTTCATCAGATAACACATTTTCCCATATGCCTTTGGGATTTCAGATGTCTTTTTGCAAAATTAAGCCAGGCTTGGATGTTTTTCTTTGAAAGATGAGGCTTCCGTCTTGCCACCCTACCCCATAGCCCAGACATATGAAGAAGACGGGAGATTGTTGTCACATGTACTGCACAGCCAGCACTTGCCAGAAATTCCTGCAGCTCCTTCAGTGTTGCTGTCGGCCTCTTGGCAGCCTCTCTGACCAGTTTTCTTCTCGTCTTATCATCACTTTTGGACGGGTGTCCTGTTCTTGGTGATGTCACTGTGGTGCCATGTTTTCTCCACTTGATGATGACAGTCTTCACTGTCTTCCATGGTATATTTAATGCCTTGGAAATTCTTTTGTAGCCCTCACCTGACTGATATCTGTGAATAATGAGATCCCTCTGATGCTCTGGCAGCTCTCTGCGGACCATGGCTTGTGCTGGAAGATGTGGCTACAAAAATGTCAGGAAAAGCCTGCTAGAACAGCTGAACTTTATTTGGGGCTGATCAGAGGCACTTTAACTGGTGACAGCTGTGTGCTGACTCCAATTTAACATGACTTTGAATGTAATTGGTTAAATCTGAATACAGCCACACCCAGTTATAAAAGGGTGTGCACACTTCTGCAACCACATCATCTCAGTTGTTTATTTTTACTTCACCTCCCTGAAAGATTTCTGTTTGTTTTTCAATTGCATTGTACAGGTTATAGGTCACATTAAAGGTGGAAAAAGTTGTGAAATCATTTGTCTTGCTGTCATTTTTTTACATCACAAAAACCTGGCATTTGAACAGGGGTGTGTAGACTTTTTATATCCACTGTATATTCCCAACCCCATAATCTTTGTGAAGTTAGTGGCCTTGTGAGGCGATTATAAACAACAAGGATATTAGGTAAGCTCATTTTTGACCAGGTTGGTGGTGTGTGCAGAATGCACAAAGCAAATACCTGCTCTTTCAGTTCTTGCAGCTTCTTCAGTCTTGACTCTTGATGCAGCTACCAGAGGCCATTAAACGGAAGTGAAACTCAGGCAACCAAAATCACGGTGAAATTACCGTTAGTGATACAAAGTGGGCGGGCACCGATTTTAAACTTTTCCCAACTTTAAGGTGAACGACTGAAGAGACTACTAATGTCAGCAAAGAATATCACTATGCGAGAACTCTTTATGGACTATGGACTAGTTCTTATATAGCGCTTTTCTACTCTTCTGAGCACTCAAAGCACTTATACAACATGTTTACATTCACCCATTCATTCAAGCACTTCCATGATTAACTAAGCTAAGTGCTTTATTATCTAACATTCACACACATTCAACCTCCGACGGTTGGTTGCGTCGGAGAGCAACTTGGGGTTAAGTATCTTGCCCAAGGATACATTGGCATGCTGCCTGAGGTAGCCAGGAATTGAACCGCCGACCTTCCGATCAGTTGCTCTACCTCCTGAGCTACAGCCAGTGTGTGTGGTTGGGATTCATACTTAACAAGGCATCCATTAGACTGAAATTAGCATTCACATGCACATGCCTCACAGTTGGAAGGGTATGTTTGTGAGCACAATCATCATAGCAACAACAACCAATCACTCACAAGACACAATGATCAACTCCTCCATTAATTTGTATCAAGAGACAGGCTACACGAGAGACCACCTCGCTCCTCTGGATAACATGATCTGACTGACTTATCAGCTTGACTGGAACATCCGAAATTAATGTGATTTTACTGGCTGCCACTTAAAAAGTTGTGCTTCTCTTAATCGTTCACTACAAGCAAAGCAAAAGCAACAAATCCACAATTCACTTTGGCAACTCATGACTTCAGCCCATTCAGAATGAATGAGAGGTGAACACTGAAGTTGAAACACTGCTAAAAAAAAAAGGAAAATCTGGTTTGATGGGAGAAATTTTTTATCAGTCTAGGTGAACATTTGTTGTTGGTCTGCTTTAGTTATGCTTGTGGCACGCTCGTGGCGCGCTCTGGTTCAGCAGCTCCAGCAGGTCAGAATTTGTTCCTGATAAAGACTTCATGCCAATTTCTAACAAGTCTCCATGCTCATGTGCTCAATTTCCATTGCAAAATTACTGCTGCAACTTCAGAGCAACTTTCATTTTTTAAAGTCTTGCTGTGTGTTAGCAGTAAAAATGAGGGTTGGAGGGTTATGATTATCAGTCGCTGATTCCACTTTCTGTTGTTTGGGAGAATTGTCTAAACTTTACCTGTTTGACTCTTTCCTGAGCTGCTTTAATAGCTGCATATGGAGTTGATTTTGTTGATTATTGATATGAAAATTTGGCCTGGACACAGTTGAGCTTCAGTAGAATAAATAAGATTGAACAAAAAGGTGCTCTGAACCTTTTGACTTTTATCATATAATGCTATTCTCTTTGAGAAGCTGTTATAAACAGAGCAGTAATGAGGCCGCTGCTGTGTCGACAGCATGTCACTGTGATTTACTGTTCAGGCTTTCATCAGTAAAAGCACCACCTCTCTCTCTCTCTCACACACACACACACACACACACACATAACAATACAAAATAAAATGCTCAAATAAAACGGCACTATCCCTCACCCTTTCCTCTGTTGGTCCAAACTTTCTGCTTCATTTGATCCCAGAGTGTGTCGTATCTCCTCGTCTGTGGGAATCATCTGCCACATTGCATTCTGGGTGTAATGCGCCCCGGGGCAGTATTAGATTTAGCCGGTATCAGACTTATTTGTTCGTTTTACCCAGTTGAGTACACAGCATGTACACGGCGTACAGTGAAGCTCCTCATCCACTTAGCACTCGGCAGATAAGAGCTTTCTTTATCCTGCTTATCTTGCAGAAGATAAAACACACTCAGAGGCCGAGTGGAAATGAGATGTGGCGACAAACCACATCTTTAAATGAAGAGGTGTTTCTTCATTTCCAGTAACGATGGCCTATATAGAGTGTGAAATGCTCTCAACTTGGTGTGAGAGGAAACTGTGTTTGTCTGTGTGTGTGTGTTGTGTGTGTGTGCGTGTGTGCGTGTGTGTGTGTGTGTGTGTGCGCGTGTGTGTGTGTGTTAGAGTGATGCAGCAGCATCATTTGAGTGTAAAAAAAGGTTCAGCCGAAATAAGTTAACACATCTAATATGAGGGAAGGGAAGGTTGCGAAGGGACAAACCTGCATCCCATTTTCTGCATCACTTCACCCATTCAGAGAGGTGTGGATATGTGTGTGTGTGTTTGTCACCAGGGAGGAAGGGTGGGTGATGTGTGCTGATGTTCACCAGGCCAAATGTTCAGCAGGAGAGCGTGGACAGGATGCAACGATGCATCGCCTGTCTTGCAAACCACCCCCTGACCTCTGAGTGACTTTTAGTGTTTTTTTTTTCCTACTGCATATGATGATGTTTCAGGACAATGGAGTCACCATCTGACTGCTACTGAAAACTTGTAGACATGGAGATGGGTGTGGACTCTTAAATGAGCCTCTGCTGAGTTCTGACAGAACATAAATTTAGAATATGACGGCATTTTTAAATCTTAAAAATGTTCCAAAGGGCACCAAGAACACAAACACAATCAAGAGGACGACTTAGCAGACATCTGTTTATTTCAACTGTCAGTTAATCACATCCCTAACTTATGAAATAAAATCACCCACTCTGCAGCTGTTATGTAGGGAAAACCATCCACAGAGGCTAAAACACTCATTTGTAGCTAATAAAAAAGCACACATAGATGAATCTCCCCCTCCCTTAAAGCACAGCAGCACCTCTGGTGAGGTAAAGAATGATGGTGGCTAAGCGATCTTGACAGTTGTATTCTCTGAAGGGCTACTCTTATTTTCAGTGCACTCTTAAACTGGTTCCTTCCAATACAAAGCTGCATGCTTGGACAACACTGTTTGGGTTGGTCATTTAACGTTGTTCACACTGAGTAAACCTGCTCCCGAGTAGGTTTGACTTCACGGCTCCAGCGCTGTCACAACCAATCCAAGAACCACTCTGAAGAACTGAAAGATCCAGGTTTTCGGTGAATGGTCCGCAGTTTGATTCAAATGTAAACCTTGTACAAAGAAGAGATCCCACGAGCCTTCAGTGACACCATCGCCAGTTTACTCCAGATGCTGCGCTTGGCTGTCACTCCTGGCATCTCTGTCAATATATCGGCTGTTGTGAGGGGACGAGGACAGGCAGTCAGCCAATGTTTGACTTTCTGTTTTCAGTGTCTGTCTGTGTTGTAATGTTTGCAGTCCTCCCTGCTGCACACAAACACCTTGTGTTCCCTCTGCTTCCTGTCAGTTTTGTGAGGGAGCAATGGGCAGACTGATCTTTATTGATGGTCAGCGGCGACTCCTCCACGTCCCTGTGTTTTCTTTGCTTCTTCTTTTCCTAGACAGCATTAGACACTGTTCTAGTTCATCTTTTTCTGTTCCTCTGTTTTTGATATTGTGTCTGCCGATAAATACAACACAGTCCACACAAAACATTTGCTGTTCGTTTTCCTCTTCTTTGTGGATCAAATTCATTTCGGCCAACAACACGTGTTAAATCAGTGCCAACTATCACTGCAAGCCAGCAGTTTAAGGTGGTGGTGGTGTTTACCTGAGTTTAGAGTCGTTCAGTTGAATCCAAACTGATGAAGACCATTTAGACACTTTGCAGTCTGTTTATTAAAGCATTAAATCATTGAAAACATTAATACATTTTAACTGCATGAATTGAAGTGTGAAGAAAATAATTTTCACTGCAGTGCCCTCAAAAACACACAAGCCCGCCTCACAAGTGACACTAAAGTCGGAAATTAAGTTCAACTTCATCAACCGGAGAGAAAAATGTTGATACTCACCAGAGCGGTCTCAGGGTGGTGATTTTAATCTACCAAGCAGGACTTTCAGAGATTAGACACATCTCTTTGAGATGGTAATTTAAACATTTGCATATATTTAAGTGTTACACATATATCTTTGTTCAGCTTTGTGGAGCAATTATCTCAACATATTTCTTTTATATATATGATATTTATCTCTGAGGGAAGAATAATCTGATAATACTCAGTACCAGATGACTGTGTTGTTCTCACTTTCTAAAAAATTTTTTCTAGCTTCTCTGGTGTGAGTTTTATTTTCTTTCTGCCTGAACAGACAGAAAATGTCCTCTTACTGTCCAGCCTGCACAGTCCACATGAGCCACTTCAGGTATTGCACTGCCTGCAAAGCTGTAAATTTAATGTGGTTTGGTGATTTAGAGTATTTACAGAGACTTTTTACCCCTGGATTTTTGTTACCTACTGTCATATTGCTGCAGGCTGGAAGTATGCAGTCTGAAAAACCCCAGTAGATACTAGGGCTGGAAAACTCTTTACGTATGGCCAATGAAGTGTGCAATATTTTTTAATTGATTACAGACATTAAAGGTGACCCATACTGCCTGTTCTGATTTTCTGCCATATTTACGCTGTTTTAATGATGCCAGTGAGAGCAGATGTCCATGATATGGTCATCCCAGGCACAAAGCTCTGGCTTTGAGCACAAAAACCTCACCCATCCACATACTGTTTAAATCTTTTGTTTAAGAAGGGCAGCCAATCAGAAGAAAAATGGCTCAAAGGGAGGGGGTGGAGCTAAAACAGCTTGTTTCAGAAGGAGTGTGAAGGGAGACCAGAAATTTTTGGATTATTTAACCTGTGAATCACGAAAAAACATCTCTATTAGAGTTTGAGATTGAAGAATATAGGGATGGAAATAAGCAGAACAGGTCTACAGCTGCTGCGGACTCTTGCTCTTTTGCTATACCAAATAAATACATTCACAAAAGAGCATTTTTGAGCCCTAATAACTTTATAAATACAGGAGATATCCCCGTAACTTTTCAAAACTTTAAAAACTGCAAATAAAACAATTTTGTGCAAATTAAGGGGAAAAATCTCATTTTTTTCCCTATGAGATCTCAGTCACACATGACTAGAATTAAATAGCTGATGGCACAATCACAGGGTTTTTTGATGGTCACAGGTATAACTGAGCAATAAGGCTCCACAAACTGCTCTATGAGGCTCTCCTGACACTAGCCTGGAAAGACGTTGATCCCTGGTTAGAAAAGAATCCCTCTTAGGATCTCATTTACTTTGAAGGAAACTCTGCAAGCAGTCTGCAACCTGTGTTTTGACGAAACCCTCAGGCAAGATGCCAGCTTATTTTGAGTTCCTCAACTACCTCAGAGAAGACAGTGGTCCCCTCTTAGCCTTCTGGATGTCTTACGTGGACACGGTTGAGATTTTGCTCAGTCTTATTCAAGCATCAAGAGATGGACAGTGGTAAATGGACTAGTTCTTAAATAGCACTTTTCCACTCTATCTGAGCACATAAAGTGCTTATACAACACGTTTACATTTACCCATTCATACAATTCATCCACGTGTAACTAAGCTAAGTCTAACATTCACACAACTCTTGCCTCTGAGAGCAGCTTGGGGCTCAGTATCTTGCTCAAGGATACTTTGGCATGCAGCCTGGTGCAGCCAGGGATCAAACTGCCAACCTTCCAATCAGCAGGTGACCTGCTCTACCTCCTGAGCTACAGCCACCCTGTGAGAGTTGCCGATGTATCTTGCAGCATTCAGAGCCATGCTTTGCCTATGATAACTAATGATACGGGGTGGCTGTAGCTCAGGCAGAGATAGAGCAGGTCACCTACCAATCGGATGGCTGGCGGTTTGATTCCTGGCTGCTCCGGGCTGCATGCCAAAGTATCCTGAACCCCAAGTTGCTCTGGATGCGTGTGAATGTTACAGTAAAAGCACTTAGCTTAGTTACAAATGGAAGTTCTTGTATGAATCAGTGTGAATGGCTGAATACAAACATGTTGTATAAGCGCTTTGAGTGCTCAGTTAGAGTAGAAAAGTGCTATATAAGAACTAGCCCATTACCATAAACTGAACTATGCCAGATACCTACCTATTAGGCTCAGATGTCTTGCCTCAATATTGATCATCCTGATGTTCTTTGCAGAGGATGGGTTTTCTGACCAGC
>JAMQGT020011574.1:0-32500 GCA_024447675.2 Pterophyllum scalare | reverse complement strand
AGAGGCCAGGGCAGGCCACAGTCCCAGGGCCAGCTGTCTATACATGCACGCGCACATACACACACAAACATACACACACACGTCTCATAAACTCATACATACATACATATATGGCAGTCAAACATGGATATTAAGTGTGGGCGAGCGGATACCAGCACCAAGCCAGCGGCATCCTGGGGAAGCAGCCAACCAAACCCCGAACCACTATCCAATCCCCACCCCAGGCAGGGCATGTGAAACTGGGGTGTGGGAAGACCCGCCCACCCCCTCCTCCCACCCAGAGTGGTTGGGGTGATGTGTTAGGTGAATATGAATGTATTTAATTGGAGGACTGCGTATGACTGTGTGAAAAGCTATGGTGCTATTAAAATTGGAGAGACAGGTATAACATGAGCACTGAGAAACAGTACCCATCCACACAGCCCCCCCAAGGCCCTCAATGTCTAGGATGTAAATAAAATTGAGGGGCAGGCAACAGTGAACAAATAAGTGGGGCCACCTCAGCAGCTCCACCCACTAACCACCACATGATGCACCTGCCCCCCAAGGCCCTGTGTGCACTATGACATGTTGTGAGCTGTATGATGTAACTACTTTAAAAAAGAAAAAGGGGGAGCGAGGGGCGAGACACCATGCAGCACAACGGGCAGAGCCAGGTTAAAGCCCTACCCACTGTAGTGCAGTGCCCCCCCCCCAAAAAAGAAGCCCCTACCTGTGTGTGCACTGTGTTGTTTAAGTGGGAGGAGGGGAAGGGTTAGGATATGTACGACCGGGAGGTAGAAGACTACTCCCGGAGGGGGAGAACCAGCTAGTGCTGGTTCACTAAACTCCCCAGTTCCCTACACCCAACCGCAGGGCAGGGAAGACAGGTCCAGAGCCCGAGGTGGCCACACACCCAGGGCACTGCCACACCCAAGGCCAGCACCACCACCCACACTACAGACAAGCACAAACACACGCACACACACACACACACATACACCCCCACAAAACTACAACAAACATCTCACCCACACCCACACATAAGTATCCCAACCATATCTACATGCAAAAAACAGAGTGGTCCCGAGTCCAGGACCAACTGGTCCCCAGTGGAAGCCGCTGCCCCCTCATATGATCGCCCCACCCCCCCAGAGGGAATGCGGGCACCCCAGAATACCGGAATACCAGCCAGACATCCCGACACGGGTCACCTTGGCGGTGCGCCAGAGAGGGCCCAGACCCCCCAGCACAGGTAGGGGCCCAGCCAGGAAACAGGCAACCCCGAGCACCAGGATCCCAGAACCCGCATCCCGACCCCCGCAGAGGAGGCCGGCCACCCGGCCCAGGGCCAGCACCCACCACCACAGGCACCCCAGTCCCACACCCCAAGTCCATAAGAGCCTCCATCCCAGCCCCCTCCACCAACAACCAGGGCTCGACACATGGACACCACATGACTTCTGATGAAAACTCAATATTTTTCCCCCAATAATGCCTATCCTAATAAAATAAATAAATATAAATACAAATTTAAAAATACTAAGGAGCTAAAGAATTTATTTACTTTTTTCATTTTAATGCTTTATTATTTTTTTTATAGTAAAAATTAATGTATATTTTTTGATACAGTTAGTTCTCTATCAGCCGTTTACCCAAATCCCTCTAGAAGCAGGTCTTGCCCAGCAGCCACCTCTGGGCACTAATTTGGGCAGTTATTCTAAGCGTTTAATTTTAATGGCCATTAAAATATAAAAGCTGCATGTACTGAATCACCAGTCATATCAGATGAGAAGCACTAAAAAGGTTTCCCTCAAAATAAGGTTTTAAAAATAAATTTGTCCAACAGTTTCAATTCAGGATTCTCTGAGTGCCATCAAGTGAAATTTGCATACACAACAGATCCAGACTGATAACTAAACAAAGGAGGAAACGCGTACAGACACATCAGTGCAGGTGTGAGTCTGTTCATGTTACATGTTTCACAGATACACACACAGCTGTAGGTTTTGGATCATGTATGGCTCCAGGCGTTCTGCTGACCCCAGTGTGGCAGCTCAGAGAGACACACAGGGGATGCTGGGAGAAAGGTGTGCATTTGTGCGTGTGGAGGTCAGCTCTAGCCTGAAGCAGAGAATGGCAGTCCTCCCTCTGGAGTCTCTGTTTGTTTCTGCATTTCTCACAAACTCTCTCTCATACACTTTTTTTTCCAGCTTTCTTCTTGTCACGTCACTTCTGTCTTCATTTCCTTTATTTGCTTTTTTGTTTTGCCCTGTTTTGTCTTTCTTCTAACTTTGTTTTTCCATGTTTCAATGTTGTTTTTCTTCGTTTTAAAATTTATTACATGCAGAAACTTTACTTTGTACCTGAATAAGAAATAGCTTATGTAATATCAAACCAACAAACTTCCTTTCTGTGTACATCACACATCAAGTATCAGCCATTCCTTTGGAGATGATCCAGGAACAATTTGAAGAGTGACTCTTGTCTGTTCTAGTGCAGATGCCAACAATTGTGTGGATCTGTCAGTGCCTTTGTGCCTCTGTGATTTCCTAGACAGACAAATGAAGCAGTTCAGGAAGATTTGTTTGGAAGTTTATAACAGGAACACATGTTGTGCAAGTTTGTGATGAGTTTCACATGTAGAAATTTGGGTTTGATGATTGGTGTGCTAATTGAGAGGTTGATACAGACCACACTATTCTGGTATATTCTACTTTTTAGCCATTTTATTTTTGAAAGGTGTGACTTGCCACCTTATCGTGGTGGAGGGGTTTGTGTGTCCCTGTGATCCCAGGGACTATGTTGTCCAGAGGCTTTTGCCCCCTGGTAGGGTCTCTCAAAGGAAATTGGTCCTGGGTCATGGGCCAGACACAGGGCGATTCCAATGACCCTGCAGAAATATCAAGGGCAAGATCAGTTTATCGTGCCTGGGATAGAGTTACTGGGGCCCCACCCTAGATCCAGAACTGATGAGGGTGCTCGAGGGACAGTGCGTGGTAGCCAGGGCTTAGCTTGTGGAGCCCAGCAGAGTGCAGCCCAAAGAGGAAACATGGGCCCGCCCACCACCCGCATTAGGCGTTGTAGGGGTCTTGTTCATGAGATTGAGAGACACATTGGGGCTGCATCTGCAGTGATGCAGACACTGCATCGGTCCATCATGGTGAAGAGAGAACTGAGTGTAAAAGCAAAGCTGTCAGTCAACATCCCTACCCTCACCTATGGTCGCAAGCTTTGGGTAGTGACCAAATGAACGAGGTTCCAGATACAAGCTGCAGAAATGCGCGTCCTCCAAAGGGTGGCTGGCCTCTCTTGTAGACATAGGGTGAAGAGTGCCGTCGAGAGGGACTCAAAGTAGAACCACTACACCTCCACAATGAGAGGAGCCAGTTGATGGGGTTCAGTCATCTGACTAGGATGCCTCCAGGACGTCTCCTGGGTGAGGTTTTCCGGGCTTGTCCAACCAGGAGGAGGCCCCGGGGTAGACCCAGGACACGCTGGAGAGATTATATCTCTGAGCTGGACTGGGAACGCTTTGGTGTTCCTGTAAATAAGCTGGAAGAAGTGGCTGGGGAGAAGGAGTTCTGAGTTTCTCTGATTCGGCTGCCGGACCCTGTGACCCAGCCACAGATAAGCAGAAGAAGATGGATGGATGGATGAATGGATGGATGGATGGATGGATATAGTTTCTGGCCAGATTTAGCATGCTTAGATGTGCAACACAACAATTACATAGTTTTTGAGGCATGAAAGAAGTTACATGTTATAGGTATCCTTTATATAATAGTCACATGTTACATTGGCGTAGGTAGAGGTCAGTTTTACTGTCACCCATGGTTGGCACGTTTCCTGCAGCGGTTTCCATGTTGTTTCCTCAAAGTATGTCAAAACGGGAGTCACGTTGTGCTTTGCACAAGTGTAATGCCACATAAGACCAATGGACTTCTATTTAAAATGTTCTTCCTCAGTGACCTCATAATAATCAGTATGAAAGAAAAAAAGTTAAAGGACAAGCTCAGAAACACTGGGCTGGTGATCTTCATCACATTTTAACAGACATCTTGCTCAGATACCTCAAGGCCTAGCTGTCAACTATATTTGCTTTTAACATGGACAGTCTACTTTCTGGAGACTGTTTTTCTATTTAGTATATCAATTAAAATGAATGTGGACCTCATTCACTAATGTATCATCCAAACTTGCTCACCAAAGAAACAATTATATTCATACCAGCCAGTTTTACCAACATGTATTTTAGACCATCCATTGTAAATTAGTGGGTTCCCCACTTCTTGAGGACAAGTGTATCGGGGAGAAAGCAGTGAAGCTGTTGTAGAGAGAAGACTAGCTGCTAAAATGAAAAAGCAAATAAATCTGAGGAGGATCCCATAAGAGGCACACCTTCCAAAGTGTTTCACAAGAGGTAGCAGCATCAAGGAAAAAAATAGGCTGAGGCTGCAATAAGCAAGGTGGTCAAATATTACCACCACCGTGCCACTCTACCATACCTTAGGATAAACCTAAAGTATCATAGTGTATGGAATATTTGAAAAGTTTTGCCTTCTTTGTTTTGCCTTGTGTTAGTGAAACCTTGCAGTCTAAGAAATGCAGAAATGTATAAAATGCACAGTTTAAGCACAGAATTGTGGCCTGTGTTTTTTCATGAACATGCTGCAGCCCAATTAAATTTTCATGCTGTTTGCAGCTTTTAATCCACAACACAGGTGGACAGAGTACCTGCATATCTGCTTTTCTCAGCCCATCACTATAATTTTTTTAAACACACACCATCCTACGGAGAGAGACAACTTTGATCTCTGCAGGTCTCGTCCCTCTGCTTCCCTGCTGGGTGTAGAAGCTGCAGAGAGGAGGAACAAAGAGTGATGGGAGAGGGCAGAGAGAGATGCAGGTAGAAAAAGGGAGAGTTAAGATGAGAGAACGAAGTAATCAAGAAACAAAAGAAAGAAAGGATGAACAGTAAAAGGATGAAAGGTGGAAACAAACATGCAGGTAGAAGGACAGGAAGAAGTGATAGATAAAGAAAGGCTGGAAGAGAAAGCTCTGATTGTTGCTTTGTTTTTAAATTTCACTCCATGTTCAGTCTGCAGTTGTTTGGAGGTTAAATCGAAATGCTTTTTAGTATTTTTCTGCATTATTTGCTGTCATTTAATGAATTACCACATCAAAGTGAGAAGTCAGAGTGCAGCCGACTGTCATATTGTTGGTTTAAAAACGAGATTTGTTTTTTATTCACTTTTTCCTTTGTGAAGGTTGCACCAGTTAGAAACTCAAAGACCCTGGATTTGCAGAAGAAAACTAAATAGGAAGTGTAGCTTAGATTTTAGTTGAATTCTCATCAAAATGCTCTCTCAGTCACTGCTGTTGGAGGACTTTTATTTTGTTGACTATGTCTCCTTGTGGTCTTGGTGCAGGGGAGGGCTCTGTTTCAGTGCCATACAGGGCATGTTCATTTTGTTAATTTTGACTTCTTTACTAAAAATCCTTTGAGTTTTTAAGGTTTAAGAGGTGCATATATATATATATATATATATATATATATATATATATATATATATATATATAAAGGTTCATTTTTGTTTTTTTAATTAATAGTTCATGATGGTCACTACAGTGTTGCTGAGATGAAGTATTTGCAAAAAGGTCGAGCTGTTGGTTATATACATCTGTGACCCCACAAATGACCTTCCGTCTTGGTCCAATACTACTTTTACTCTCATCCTACCGAGTGGGGTCCACGTAGATCCTGGATGAATGTCTTTTGTCACATCTTACAGTTTGTTTGTTTTTTTCAATCTTTCTAATTTTTATGACTTTGTCAGTTTGCTCCTAATGATGTCACATTTTTGTTTTCTGTTTCTGCTTTGATTAGTGCTTTTTAATAGTACAAATGTTCTGAAGTCTCAGGGGACCAAATCAAATGCACCCAGTTCTCCCTATGCAGTTTAATAAATGGACCTATTTATTCAGTTAATATTTGCCATGGGTTCTAAATTAAAGTGTGACTTAGTTTCAAGGGGCAGGACACATCTTCAGTCATTTGAAAGATGAAAGACTCCAATGCCGCCTTCATCATCTGGATGGGTACTTTCCAGACTGTAGGTTGTGAGAACATTGGCGATATCACCAGATCTACTGTACCTGAAACAGCTGTGTCATGCTCTGATCATGTCACACATGAAAAGTAGAGCTGATGCTGCTGTACTGCATGCCCTGTTTGCTCCTCCTGTCACATGACAGCATGGCCTGAGCATGGGATGAAGCACATTATGTGTTATAACTGTGTATTTAGCTCTAGTTATTTTAGTGAGAGCTTGGTTTGCATTACTAGTTATAAGTAGGACTTGGTGGGTGCTGTTCAGGGGGTGCCCTTGGTTCCCGGCTGTGTTCATAATATTTATGGACAGAATTCTAGGTGCAGGCAGTGAATGGAGGTTGCAGGGTGTCGGGTTTGGTGATCTTGTCTCTGATTTCTTGCAGCTGATGTGGTTTTGTTGACTTCATCAAGCAGATGATCTCCAGATTGCACTTGGACTGTCTGCTGCTGAGGATGAAGCAAATGAAGTGAGAATTATCACCTGTAAGTCTGAAGCACGATTCTCAGCCAGAAAAAGATGGCGTGCCCACTCTGGGTTGGGAACGGGTTGTTGCCCCAAATGGAGGAGTTAAAGTATCTTGGGGGCTTGTTCACAAGTGAGGGGGGAGTCGAAGGAGAGATGGATAGACTGAGTGGTGCAGCATATGCAGTGAGCTGGATGCCATCTGTTGTGAAATGAATGAATATGAAAGCAAAGCAGTTGATTTATAGGTCCATCTAGGTTCCTACCCTCACCTATGATTAGGAGCTGCAAGTAGTGACCAAAAGAAGGAGATCACAGATACAAGTGGTTCAAACATCTGACCGGGGTGGCTCTTGGGCACTTCCTAGATGAGATGTTTCAGGCATGTCCCAGGAGGCCCTGGGGGCAGACTCAAGACATGCTGGAGATATTCCATCTCTAGGCCGGCTGGTTGTGCGTTTGTTCAGTTATTTTACATTAGCGTCAAAATGAAAAAATGATTGGTTTTATCATAGAAATACAACACAAATAATTCTGACTTGAAATTACTAACTCTAAGTGATACCAGAGTCAAAGGATGGTAAATAAGCTGATAAGTAATAATGCAGATGTACTTTGGATCAAAGTATAGATTTTTATTTCACAAAATATGCAGATCCATAATAACACTTAATCTAATCATTGTTTTTAATAGATGGCACTAATTGGATAAATAATAATGCTTTGAGAAGATGTGAGTTTTGCTGTTATTGTTAGATTGCTTTTAGGACAGCTTCTTACATTATTTTAAGCGCACCTAAAGTAATTCAGTTTTGATTATTTTTATTTTCTGTAACTTATTGCTTTGCCTTTATTTGCAAGCAAAGTTGCACACATGCAATACTTGGGAAGATGCTTCCCAAATGTAATGAAGAATTCAATAATTTTTTCTTTATTACTGGTAAATAAGCTTTACAATGTATGTTCGAGCCCTTCTTTGATTATTGACTTGCAGCACTGAGGGGTGGTGTCTGATGACGTGGCCAGCCACGCTGGTGTGGCTGGCTGGTCGCAGGAATAGTAGACGCAGGTTTGCTTAGGGCAATGTTCATTGACTTGATTGGTTCACAAGAAGGTGTGGCAAATCCAAAGAGCCTAATGAAAACAACACTCAATAAGCAGGGCCTGTTTAGACATAGAGACAGCTCATTGTAAGCCACCCCCCACCCCCTCCCCTCGATGGTGTTGCACTCAAATAAGTCCCAACTGCTTTGATGACCAGAAATCTGTCAAACCAAGAAAAGATTCAGAGCAGCAGAATTAATTATCTTTCCTAAAACCTCTAGACATAGCTACTCTCTGAAGCTGCACATTTTCTTATTATGCAGCTGCAGTGTTGCTCTGTCTGTCACCAACTGTACCAGTTTTTCCTCATGAAGTTTAGCTGGTGAAGCACCTATCCTCCAGAGAGCAGGATCAGCGAGCTCCAGCCTCGATTTATACTGACGGACTCCACTTCTGTTTGAAGGCTTTTACTTTTAGAGTTCCAGCGGGGATGTGGGGAGAAAAGAAGTCTGCCATACTTTATTTCCTCCTTAAGAAAAAAAAAAGCCTCGCGCAAACTTCATCTCACTGTAGAAAATAACAAAAAAGACTGACAAAGAAGTTCGTATTTCTTCATTTTTCAGTTAAATTATGTCTCTGCACAGTTTCAGTCCCCTTTTAAGATGATTTGAGAGTCCTCAGAGCTGATTTCTATCAGTACAGGGAATGGGGAAATATGACTATTGAAATAAGAATGTGTTTTGATGTAAATCTCTTGTGTCATCTGAATTTATGAGTAAACAAAAAAACTAAGCGTTGTTATAATTTATTATGTTCTTCATTTTCTTCGAGTGTTTCTGTGAGAAAATGGAGAATGAGTCTTTTTTCTCTGAGCTCCGGTTTTTATCGCTCAGGTTCTTTATTCTTTTCATGTCTTATCTGAGTTTTGTCAAAAGGTAAAAAATGGACAGGAAATAAGTGATAACGAACAAGTCACCCTATCCACACAGTCATTAACATAAGTGAAATCAGGCTAAGCTGATGCACCTACATGGTGCTGCCTGTACAGCTTGTCATTGTGTTCCTCAACACGCCTGTCACATGTTGTTTTCTGCGGCTGGTCATACGTGTCACCATCAATCTGTCTGAAGCGTCGCTGATCCGTGTGCGGGAGAATATGAGAACGCATCAATCAGCCGCAGGTGGACTGTCAGTGTGGGATCAAACAGGAAGTGGCTCACAGCGAAGCTGCATCGGCAGTCGTCCTGACAAACATACAATAAGTCTGAAGACATGAAAACACAGAAATGATCAGTGAGGAAATCTGAAAAGCTGTTGGTGAAAAACACATTCAGAACCCCCGATGGATGCGCTCATGGAAAAAGTGTTGGCAGCACAAACCGTGAAGCCTCTATAGTGCTGGGATGGCTTTATTTTGTTGATATCCTTTTAGGAAAACCACTAAAGAAAATTGTGCTTTTGCTTTCCTGTTGTCAACTTCCAATTCACTGTAGTTAATGCTTGTGCAACAGTCTTAATTTGGGTTCTTTAGAATAAAAAAGCCAGGTATGAGTCCAGGCCTACCATGTGACTGTTACAGTATAACTGTGTAAAGGGCCTAAAGCAACAATATATTTAGTTGCATATTTGCTGCTGAATACTTACAGTGGAATGGTAACAGATTAATATTTCTTGCAAATGGAAACACAGAGTCAAACTTGCATGCATGTTAATGTTAGCATGTTAACAGACGGGCTGATAGGAATATGATTTCCAGACAAAAAGCAATTACCTCCCAGGACAGAAGTACACATTATTAACCACTTTGTTGGTTGAACATCGTCTCTTTGAAACTGCATTTGGGTGAAGTTATGAGAAGGACTTACAAACTGATGTTTGGCAAGCTGCTGAACATGTAAGCAGTGCTCTTCACTGAAAATGTCTTTTTTAATGAAAGAACAATTATTATTATTATTATTATTATTATTATTATTATTATTATTATTATTATTATTATTATTATTATTATTATTATTATTATTATTATTATTATCAGGGCCAATACCCTGATACACCTTTTTTTCATTCACATTTAATCAAACCACCATTTTCCCCCCTTACATTGTTTTTACACACAGGACTCTGAACTCTGACCTCTGGTGCAAGAATCATTTGTTCACCTCACATCAATCACAGCCACGTTCCACTAAAACATGTAGAAGCTTAATTTTTAGGAGATGTGTTCGCTTCTGCTGAAATATCATCATAAAACACTGCGGTCGTTAGAACAAATTACATGGTTTATGTCTTTACCCTGTTTTTTACAAAAGATTTTAAATTGCTGTATGTAGGAATGCCAGTGTTTAAAATGACTATTTGGCTGATTATAGTTTATGGAACATAAACAATTAACATCTGTTCTGCTTTCCATAAATGTCACCTTATTTTCTGATAAGCTGATGCCACTCAGAAAACTGAATATTTGCTGGTATGCACATACAAGTGGCATATGTCATCTATGCACCTAATGAATTACTTTTACTGGAGTATGTAGTGAATGTAATGCATTACTAACATACGCATTTTGTAGAATATTTTTTTCAGTATAGCAAACCTAAGATTGCTTTAATGTGATTTGATTCAGTTTTTGATCCTGTTTTAATTCAACTCTTTTTGTTTACAGTTTTAAAAGGAGCATCAGCAGCTCACAGTGCCAAAGTGGCACACACACACACACACACACACACACACACACACACACACACACACACACACACACACACTGCTGAATGTAAAGAAGCAGCTTTGAGAGCATTTTTGCTGTGACAGAGCCAAAGGATTGTGAGGTCCTGTTAATAAGCCTCACCCTCCCCACCTCCTTGTGTCCCCCCTCCACATGATCCCTAAATGCATCTTGGGAAATGGCAGCAGCAGCTACAGCCGGGGGCTGCGATGCTGCAAATTTATTCACTTTTGTAGGATAATTGAATTTTTCCTTCATAGTAGGCCGATTCCACTGGGGTGTAAGTACAAGAATATGTGTGTGTATGTGTGTGCGTGCTCTTTTTCCTCTGGACTATTAATAATTGACTGGTTGGCATTTCTTTCTGTGTGAAGATTTATTTCACCTCACTGCTAATTCGGTCGTCTTTCAGATCTGATCTGCAGGTTTCTCAGTTTTTTTTTCTTTTTTTTTTGAGTTTTTTTTGTTCCGGTTGGTTGATGTTATTTACAGGGGCAGGTTGCTGAGTTTGGTTTACTGTCTCAGCTTCGTGTTTGATGTGTGAATGTGTGAGTTAACTTCAAGAGACAGGCGTAAACAGGAACACTTTAAACCTACAACATTAGTGATTGTTTGATGCATGGAAAACAATGCTGACAGGTCTGTAAGTCCAGCCTGACAGCAAATTCACACAAAAGTCACGTCTCGCCGTCTCAGCGGAAACATTAAAGGAAAAAATGACTGATTTCTTTTAAACAATTGGGAGCTTATTCCAGTAGTTTTGGACAGCATTCCTATCAGATATGATCACATTTTACAGCTTCACAACAGGAGCTTTCAGTGTGTTAGGATGTTTGATGAACTTCAAGTCCTTTAAAAAAAGAAATTACTATAACCAAATAAGGTTATGTAACTGACTCCAATCACTGAGTCCAATCATTGAAGTCCAAATTATGTTGTTGTTGCAGGTGTGAAGTTGACATGACACTGAGTCAGAATCAGGCACGATTTAAACTGAATGTGTGAATACGTTACCACAAAATCTAACGTTTAGCTTCATCTCACCGTCAGCAAAGCTCACAAATGAAATTTATTCTTTTTGAATGGATTTTTTCCACTGAGATGCACTCATAGTTCCGTTTCTATGTCCGCAGGCCAGCTTTTGTAGGCGGCTGACTTTTTAACAGAAAACAGATATATATGATGTGTACTGGCTGGTTTCACTAAAACCAACAGGACTCCTAAAACCCTCAAGAATTGAAATAATAATTAAAGCAGTATTAATTAGTCTGACTCCATCAGCAGATGACTGGCAGGTGCAATTAACCTGGGTGTGAGTTAAACCCATCACCTTCCTATCCTTTAGGATGTAGAGTTGGATGTAAACATGACTGAGAGTCACTATGAGAAGTATCCAATATTCCCTCATACAGACAAAATTAACAAACTAGTGTCTATATTGAGATAATAACACACTTTGATGTCCTCATACAAGTGATAATGGGTACCCCGATGTCTACATTAGGGGTGGGGGAGGGGGAGGCATTCAGGTATCAGCTTGAAGACAAAAAATACATGAACAGATGCAACAGATGTCTACTTAAGAAAAAAAAAGTTTATCTTTGTATTTAACCCACAATATTAGGCAAATCGGCAGCATTTGTATTCATTTAAGAATATCTAACAACCACAGGTTATCTTTCTGCTGCGCTGGAACAGATTCTGTAGTACAGAGCTGAGTCAGGCTACAGTCTGCATACATAAACATGAAAAGGAAAGGAGACTCTAATGTAATCTTTGGCCAGCTAGTTGGTCATTTATCTAAAAAAAGACAAAAAAAATGGCTGAAAAGATACAAATATATCAGCTGGTTTGCAATACAAGCACCTCTTGCATGAAATTACCAGAGTGAGACCTAGTTTATTTTTTTTTAAAAAACAGAGATGGTGGATTTCCCTTTAAAGAGATGCAGATGTACTGCGGCTGCCAGCACTGAGCCGAGCCAGAGTTTCTGTATTCAGGTCAGTTTGTGCATTCAAAGCAAACACAAACCATGTTCCTCTGCATCTTTAATGACCTCTCTTTCACACAAACACACACTCACGCACACATTCTCTGCCTCACACACACAGCAGGATGCAGTGGTCAAATATTTATGGCCAGGAGAAGCTGCTGTGTTATTGTACTTGATATAGCTCGGGGCGCTTTCCATTGCAGTTGCTTTAGTTGGTTTTCAGGCACTGATCACAAATACAAAACGCTACAAATAAAAACTTTGGTTACTTCACTGGGAGGTTCACTCAGAATACTTTCCAAAATTCATCTCTGTCCACTGGATGCTGAAGAGCCATATTAGTAAAATTTGCTGTAAATTCATCAAAGCCAGGGACATTTTCCTCCAGAGAACAGGGAAACACTGATGCTTGCTGGATGAGGAAGAGGAAGCCACGTACTGAAACAGTAAAAGCAAAAAAGCAGTTCAGGTCAGTGCCGGCAGCTCAGCAGCATTGCATCACTCTAAGCTTCTGATGAAATAAGACCAGCAGCAGTTACAGCAACAAGAACACACTCACGCTGTATTTCCACCATTGTTGGTGCTCAAATCTAAAGTTTTGACAAAGAATTTGTGTCAAACACATCTAGGTTATTTCTAATTAATTAGGCAGCCATAAAAACAGGTTTTACTCAGTAGACACATAATATGACTCTAGTGAGGAACAACTATCAGCTGGTACTCAACATATGATACTATCATTTGAAGGAAATGCATTTTTTATGTGCCAATGGAGTATCTCTTTTTACTACCAATGCCATTAATTCTTAGGGTATGTAGGGATCGGAAACTAGAGCTTTCAGATGTGTTAAAAACTTATGAATTATGTTTTTAAACCAGAACATGACCAATTTCTCACAGTCAGGTGATACTCAGGTTTTGATACCAAGGCTGGTCAAGGGCTTCATCACTTCCTTCCATCTAGCACCTAAAACTCCCATGCGTCACTTGGGAGGACCCATCACAAACCCTGTTCGCTGTAGCATCTGCATGTGTCCTTTCCCACCATCACATCGTTATCCGAGCCGCTGCTGCAGCAGCGGTTGTATTGATGAGCTCAGAGCTGAGCAGATGCTGCAGCAGCTTATCGATCAGTCGGGAAGGGATGTTAAGCATGAATTAGTCCAGAATCAATAAAGAGCGACTGAACAGCAGAAGAGGTGTAAATGCAGCGCAGGTGAGTGTGGTTGTTTGAAAGGAAACTGGAGCGCAGAAAAAGGAAGACTACTGGAAGAAGGGGGGACAGAATGGACAAAACCATACCAGAGATTGTGGAGTGGATTTTTTTCTTAGTTTTTCCATTTTTCTGTTTCCTTTGGGAATCATTTGTATGTAATTACGTAGTAAAGACTTCTTTGGAACTAAAAAGGGGAAAGAAAGCCAGAAAGAAAGATAGGTTAGAGAGAAAGATAGGAAGGAAGAATGGATTCAGCAAACTAGGAAAAATGAGAGAAGGTAGGAAGTAAAGCAGAGTTTTAGGAAGAAGGAAATATGTCTGTAGGGTGAAACATTGTTTCTTTTCAGCTGGGATACAAAATCAACTGGTAAGAAGGAAGGAAAGAAATGTGGACAGTAGGAAGGAGTGAAGGAAAGACGTGCACAGAAGAAAATGGAGAAAAACTGAGTAAATAAAGCTGGAGGTGGGGGGAGAAGCACAAAAACAGAGGATAGGATGGGAAGAAGGAAATGCAGACAGGTAGAGGCTTAAGAAAGTTAAAAGTAGGAAATGAGTGGCATCAAAATCAGTTCTTAACCACTTCCATTACTTTGATTTAATTTGATTTAGTTTTATTTATGTAGCGCCGACTCACAACAGCAGTCTCCTCAAGGTGCTGGATAAAGGATAAAGACCATCCAATACTGCTGCATGAAAGCACAGAGTTTAATAATGAATGTTGGGTGTGCAAATGTTCAAATAAAGTTTGATTTTAGACAAAAAAGAAATTAAATGAAAGAAAGGAAGGAAGAAAGACATAAGGAAAAGGTGTATCTGCTCCGACCTGATCGGCCCCTCCAGTATTTCATTTCAACTGTCGCCTCGGCTGCTCTGTTGTTTGGTTGGTTGGCTGGTTAGACACCCGAGGCTTTAAGCAGGAAATGGATTTAGACCTTGCAGGAAGCAGAGGGGAGATTTGGGAGGGGGAGTCATTTTAAACGTGTCAATCAATATGTTGATGTCACAGAGGAGGAGACGACACTGCTTCTGCCAGTGTGGACCAAAAAGAGAAAAAAAAAGAAAGAAAAAGAGAGAAAAAAAAACAATGAAGCGAGAAGCAAAAAGCAGAAACAAAGAGACGACTCTTTTATTTCTCTTCTCTCAGCCGGTTTGGTTTTTTGTTCTGCCTTCAGAAGGAGTCAAGGGGTGAATTAATTTTGGATTTGGAAAACAAGAAAGGGAGGTGTGGGGGGTGGAGTGGTTGTCTAATAACATCTCTGCGTGAAGGGAGAGTGAAGGGCTTCTGAAAGCATCAAATGTTAATTTATGAAAGAAAAAAAAACACAAATGATTTTCATCTGCACGGCACTCTCCGGCTAATTAGTGAAAGAACTGATGACATTTAAATATCTAATATCCTCATTTTTCTTTCCTTCAAATCTGTGTGATGAATCTGTTCCCCTCTCCTTCATTTTCTGCCAAACCTGGCTTCTTTTCTTCCCGGTCGTCTTTTCCTCAACTTTTATCTCCCCTCACCCCCCTCCCTCCATCTCTCCTCCCCTTCGTCCTCTTTCCCAGCTCTGTGTCGATTAATTAATTGCCGGCTAATTTAATTTCTCAAAAAGTAATAACTTGTTTAAGCATGAATAAAGACTGACAAGGCAAAGTTCTAATCTGCCCAAAGTTTAATTAGATCCGGCAAGGTTTCAGCACAGAGCCATACTGGGGGGTCAGAACGAGAGAAGGAGAGAGGGGGAGAGATACTGAACAATGAAAAGAAAGGGAGAGAAAGGGCCCTAGGAATGGATCTGGCCTAAATGTAGACTGAAGTGGCTTCATTGGTTTTCTTTAACTTCTGTGTCAAAAACTGGCCCAAAAGCCACATCTTTCAAAGGCAATCACTAAATGGGAGCTGCTGTAAAATGGTAAATGAATTTTTCGGAGCACCACGAGCCTCTTGAAATGGCTCCTTTTTAACTGTAATTTCAATACTGTTCAATGACTCGTGGATAGTCAAGAAGAGCTGATAGATTCAATTACATTCTGTGTTTCCTACGTGCAAACAGAACAGTCTACGAGCTCGGCTCCAGGAAGCCACTGGGCCCAGGAAAACCTGGGAAACTCTGAGCAACTGTCACGCAAATAAATCTTCCACCGCAGTGTCCTGTTCTTCCCGAAAAGATCATTTCATTTTTTTTCAACCTGGCTTATAATTCCAAAATAATCTGTATGACTCCTGTTAACTTTGCACTCCCTCTACCTATTTATAGAGACCAGGAGTCGCACAAAACAGCATGCACCAGGGCAACAATACTGTATTTTTAAAAAAGCTTCCTGCAGCTTTCCAGAAAACTCGTTTTTTTTTTTAAATGAATCAGTTTATTCAGCTTTTTTATGAAGGCTCACCCAAAGAAAACATGGCAATTAGCCACCTGGATTTCATAAAAGAAACAACTTTATTTTAATAAGTTCACCAATTATGAAAGAAAAAAGTAGTTTTCCGCTGAAAAAAGTGTAATGTATTTTATAACTAAATGGGCCTCATAAAAACGTAGAGATGAAATGCTTCAGAAAATAAAAAGGCAACTGAACAAATCTTCTCATTCTCAGGATGTCTGATTCTGCCATTTTATCAAAACCACCGGAGTCTCAATCCCAACTCCCAGCATCAGCATGTGTTAGGGATCCAACAGACTGAGCAAAGAGTGCATTTATATGGGAAGATGTGGTACATGTTACTAATGCTGAAAGGCAGTCTAAACTTTGGTTATATTTTAACGTAAATAATATAAACAAACTATTTATGTTGGAAATTCTGCATCGACCACGTGAAAGCAAAATATGCTGTATTTGGAAGGATTCCAACATATGAAATGTGTGACTGACCTGGTCAAGTAAAGGACCTCTTGGCTTGTAATGGCTGAGAGTCATTTCTCAGTGTTTGCTTTTGTTAGTTTTTAGTGCCAAGACAAGAAGTGCAATCCAAGAAAATGCCAGTAAATTGGGGTATTTAATTTGAATTATTATCTAAATTAACTTTAATTTTCACTTTTTCCACTAGGGGTTTTATTTCTACCGTGATCTTTGCTGTTTTAAAATGGTTATAGATTCCAAATCAGGGGTACCATCACACCCTCGTGAAGCCACAGACTCTAAAATCAGCTAAAGCTAACTGGCATATTGCTAGTTCACATTAGCACAGAGCTGGCTTGCGTGTCGGGCTGTGCACAGTTTTCAGTGCGTCCACATGATTGGCTCATATCGTCCCCTGTTCAGTGACCACCATCGCTGCAGTTAACAGATTTATATTCAGCATTCTTTAAGTGTTAAGTCTCTGTTCCTGAATGTCTCTGGAACCACCATCAGCAACAGCAGGCGTCTTCACAGATTCACATTCACTTTATTGTCATTCAGACAGCACAGCAAAGTCGCAGTGTGGAACAAAATTACGTTGCATCATGGTCACAGCGAAAACAAATAAAAACACTTTGGAATAGTTCAGACTGACACCTGTAAAGGCTTAATAGGAACATGCAGTGCAGCACACCCTGAGGATCGTGCTGAACCTCTGAGGGGAAGAACATGGAAGCCGGGACTGAACGTTTGTATTATTATAAGCATTACTGATCTGAGACGCTGTGTGATTGTGAATACAGATCCAGGTTTACAACTATGTGGGTTTATTGTGTAATACAAAGTGATAATTATGTTATTCAGGGAAAAGTGTATGCTACGCGCACAGTGACAATGCTTGTCTATGTTATTACACTCAGCTGAGAAGTGGTTCGATCCTCATAGCTCAGGATTTTGTCCTGGCAGAATGTGAAGGGTTAAAGAAAACCAAGAACAGGTGTAGGTGTAATAAAACCAAAGAGGTGGGTAAGGTATGTAGCTGCGATGCAGCGATGCAGAGAGGGAGTCTGTTAGAAACGCTGCAGCGTCTTCAGCAGAGAAGAATTTCGATATTGCTGGTTTGTATGTTAACAAGAAAGGCTTTTGATGTTGACGTCATATCTAGAACATTACATTTATGGTTTCATGACAACCTGGCTGTATGACTTGCTGCTGTGTGTGAAATAAAGACAGGGCATTATTATAGCACCAGAAGACTTTTGCTGCTTCCTCAAAAAACCCACAGCAGAATGAAAACAGATGAGTACATTCCCTTATACTAACACTCTTACCATGTGTATTATAGATTTGAAAAATTACATTGGATATTTCTGAAACCATTACTAACGACACACAATTACAATTTGTAAGCACTGGGAATTGTTTTACTGCTTTCTAAAGTGATATATAATGCATAAGGAGCAATGTGTGCAGGAAGCTTTGTGAATCTAATGGACAATCCCAAATAACAGACAGGCTTATTTTATTCTTCCAAAAAGCCAGATCACTTTAGTAGAAACATATCCATACATTCATTCAGCACTTTATTCTATACACTTTAGTACTTTATCTAGTTCACATCCACCGCCAATTTAGACTCACCAATTAAACTTGCATTCAAACTCCACCCGTAAAAGCACCAACCAACCAGTAGATTCAAACCCAGGACCTTCTTCTGCTAACCCTGTAAAATGTGAGACGAGGGATCAAAAGCTTCTTCGTGGCCTTCCTTCATGAACAAACCTTCCTGCTGTAGGCTTGCTAGGGTAACAAACCCATTGCAGGGCAGGCAGGAAAAGCCACAGTGGCTGTAGATCACTTTCTGTTTGGTGGAGACATGCTGCTGAGTGTGTGAACATATGATGCACACATGTACCTTCATGCCCGTGGAGAACATTGTGCATGAGACTGGCCCATCGTTTACACTCTCAGCTCAGTGAGGCCTTAAGTTGTAGTTTTTATCTCAGATTTTGATTGCATGGAAGTTTGCCATGCAGATCTAGAAGGGTCTGGCCCCCCTACATTCTCTTATTGTCCCTGGTAGACCACAGATACAATCCACAAGAGAGTGGTGCACCTTGCTCACAAAAACTGGGCCAATCATTCGGGCCCTTTCCTCTATGATTACTTTTCTGGACTGTCAATCGAAGACTCGTGAGGAAGCATGGTTGTTGAGCCTCTTGCTTGGTCACCATTGCGCTTGACATTTACATGGAAAAAAAACATGTCCTTTACATGTAGACAAGTCAATAGCAAATTTGTAGCATTGCAATGCCCTGATTTGGCACAAAGACCATGCAAACTCTTCAAAGAAATTAAGTGTGGTTTAGTCTGATCCAAGTTTTATAGTTATAGCCTCCAGGGCAGGAATGTAAGTCAGTGAATTGTCTGAAACGAAGGTATCTCTGTGTATGTGGGCTGCTGGCATCGCCACTGATTGCAGCGGGGGAAGCGGCATGTCGTCCGCTTTCTCCTGGATGTCTTTGAGCATTCAGAGCAGCTGCACCTCCTCTCACTCCTCCATTGTTCCTATAAGATAAATTGGAGCCATTGTCATAGAGAGAGAAAAGACATTAATTGAAGGTTTTCCTGCTGCTGCTTTTACTGCAACACAAACTCTTTCTGTCACATGCACATGCACACACACACACACACACACACACACACACACACACACAAAATCCAGCTTCAAAGTAATTAAACACATTAACACTTCAAGCATAAGCAGAAAAAAAGAGAAGCTCTCTTTTGTGTACATTCGGTTCCATTTATCAACCAGGACTGAGCGGGGGGGGAGTGGGGGTGCACGAGGATTTAGCATATCTCTGCGACTAAAGTGATGGAGCGGAAAAGAGGAAGGCGAAGAAGAGGAGGGAAAAAGGGAAAGAGAGAGCCAATCCGCCTGGGCTCTTTACTCCAGTCGACAGCGTAAAATGTCAGATACTCATCTGGAAATTATTTCCATTTCATACCACTGACATCTTCCCAAGCGGGGACATTGAAATCTAATTAGTTTGACCAGAAAATGGTGACCAAGGTAGCAGAGTGTATTATGCAGAGAGAGAGGGGTTGGAGGCCTGTGAGGGTCCCTGGGGTTAACTGGAACTCAAGAGTGCAGATAAGGGCTACATGGGAAAAAAACTCAGGAGGGCTACTCCATTTTAAATCGCCCTGACTAATAGAGGCAACCTTGAATTCAGCGTTTCAGCCCTCTGACAGCACCAAAGCTGAGCCTTGCCGAGGGTAGAAAGCAGAAGAGAAAGAGAGATAGCATTTCCTCCTCCAGGGGTTACCCCAGAACTTTTCAAACTTCCCATAAGAACTGACAAGAAAGCTGAAGCCACCGAGCGATGGCGCAGCTGCAAGTGTTGGTGCTTCAGGGAACTTATTAAACAGCTAAATGTTTTGTGATGTTTGCCACCCTGGGGGGGGGGGTGTCCAGATCATACCAGCCATTGCAGTGCCTCACAACAAAAACATTATGACCCCGCCCAGTGAGGGGTCTATTTCATGAAGCCTCTGAATATATCCTGTGGGATCAGGCACTAAGATGTTAGCACCAGATCTTTTGAATAATGTGTGTTGAGAGTTTGAATTTCCATAGATCAGATTTGTTCAAACACATCCTGAAGACAGCCCTCGCTGGACAACTTCCAGTATTTACTCAGCACTGCTGACTAGCAGCAGCACACAAGCTGTACTGTTTCCACGATACTCCAGTCAAGTTTCATCTTAATGATTTGGCCCTTGTCAAAAAGGCTCAGGATTTCACATCTGCCCATTCTTCCAATACCCTTCATGCTGACTGTGAGAACTTTTAAAATCACATCTCGCCACGTGACAGTCATCTTCATAATGCGTCTGCACAGTTATTTCCAAGCCCCTATCTAAATGAATGGGGAGGGATCCACAAGCTTAATTTCACTGGTCACAGAAACATAAAAACTGTGTGTATAAAATCCAACAGTTTAGTAATGCTTACTCTGTTTTATGCCTGCTGACTGTAATATGTCTACTGCACAGTTACACAACACTACAACTTCATTGATGGCTTAATCCAGAATGGCTTGTCCAACCAGAACACTTCAGTAAAGGTTGTGGTAACTCATGTTATACATACACCAAGAAATGTAATAGACAGAGTGGCTATTTCTGCACCACAGAACTGAAAGTGTTGTGTACCTATAGGTACACTAACATATGACTGAAGTATACTTCAGTCATATGTTCATATGTTCATGCGATTGTTCATTTTTGCCATTTGCCATCCTTTAGATTTCTAATCAGTATTCTTGAGTGTTATGTCTCTCAATTGTCGCACGCAGAAACGTGCAGTCCAACACACAATGAATTGAACTCGTCTTTGCTTCATCATGGTCAGAATGTTTAGGCTCATTTGTGTACATATAGGTGTGAATTTAATTAATACCACTTTTTGTGCTTCACTGAACAACACAAACCACTGACAGACCTAACTTAATAAGCCTTCGAGGTTGATAATACTATGTGCCAATAATTTGTGTGTGTGTGTGTGTGTGAACTAAGAAAACTGATGATTTAGTGTCTTTTTAAGCCTCTGAAGTATTAAAGCTAAAAATTAAGTTTTCTTCTTGAGGGAGTAAAAGACAGAAGACCACAAAAATGAAAGGGGTTCATCCTCTGGAGAGCACTAACGTGTTCAGTGTCACCTAACTCTGGGCTGCCTCGAGTAGAAGGCTAATGATCAAAAACCTGCCAAACATTTCACTTATAGAGTAACGTCCCTCTGTGTGCCCTTGACATAGTGAAGTATAAATGCTACTATTGTGAAAATGTTACATTATTTTGCCAGCTGGCACTTCTTGGAGTTTGGGCTTGTTCTCGTGGTCGTAGGGGGCATAAAACATCATCATCTGAGAAGTTTTCTCACCAATAAATCCTGTGGGCACCAAACTGCAGAGCAAAGTTTGTGATGGAATAGATGAAAATTATATCCATAGCATATACCAGTACAAAAAATAGACATTAAGATAACAGGATATGAAATGGAAACATGAATTAATATAAACACGCTCACACTCTAAGAAGGTAAATTAGTCCAAACAGCTTTAAATCAAAGTTTGGGTCTAATTCATGCGGTGACAAAGTTTTCAGATAATTACATTTGTGTTTCAGTCACTAATGAGAGTCAGAGGCAGGAAAAGCAGGCGAGTCAGCAGCCTTCTCAAACATCTGATCAGCCTCCGTGGTTTCTTTGATGAAGATCTGTGCTGAAGGAAGGGTGGTGGTGGTGCTGCTGCAGCCAGCTAATGTCCACCAACAGAGGAGGGCCTTATTAGCGGAAATCGTTATTGATCTCACATCTTAGCCACAACCAACCCTAACTGCTCAAACTCTTCCTCCCATCGTGCTCGCCAATTAGCTCTATCAAAAAAACAAGGCCAATTAGTTCTTGTGCCTAATTAGGACAAACATGACCCCCATCAGCCCTAATTCTGTGATTAGAGTTACAGATCGCTGGGCTGAGGCCTGGATACAGGTTCACACTCTGATTTGCTCCTGTACTTTTTAATGAGTTCGGCGATTATTTTTGAGCTTTGTTGGGCTGTATAGACTGTTTTTGATCATAAAGGTACGTGCCTGCATACATACAGCTTTGTATGACCAATCAGCACAAACAGTATGCTGTGAACTGTTCAGAGTTCAAGACCTGTATTTGAAACAAGACTAAACAGGGACCTGACTTCTAATTTGTCAATGTCTGCACTTCCTATCTAGTCTTGATAAATTTATTGTAATATACATCCCTGCAGCAATAATCATATTTGTAATTAAATGCATACATGTATTTTTTTTTATTACTTTATGTTATTTGTAGCATGCAAATGTGACATTCTCTATGCTTGACCTGACTTGCCTGCTTTCATTTGGAATAAGGCATGAAGCAACAGTTTGACTGAACTTTACTATGACTGCAAAGGTTGAACAGAAGTCGAGCTTCCTGCTCGTCTCCTGCTACTCTTGTAAACATCACCTGCCCAAAGGTGGTTCTCCTGAGAAAGACACTCCACTCTGACAAGCACCGGAGAACTCACAATGACAGACAAGCAGACAAAGTGGTGAATCTTCCAGGAGGAACATCTGTACCTCTACTCTACCCTATATACACAGTACTTATCACCATAGTACTTAGTACCATATGAATGGTTGAATGTGTCCAAACTTTTGACTTGTACTGCATATATGGATTAACCTGTCCTGTGCCAGTTCATGCCCATCTCAGGCAAGCTTACATCTGTACACATTGCACAAATACAAATCCACAATGGAATACACAAAAACACTTATTCTCAACATTAAGTGAACTAAACCTTGTTTTTAAAATGTCTGTGTGGGTTTTCAGCCATCCAGGTCATCGGTGGTCTGAAGAGCTTGAAAAAAGGCAACTGGATTTCTTTAAGTTTTTGAAGATGTTTCACCTCTCATCCAAGAGGCTTCTTCAGTTCTAAAACCAAACGGTGGAGAGTACCAGGTATTTAAACCCTAGTGGGGGTTATCCCCTTTGCAGGTGATCATTGACCCACTATCGATCATGTACATCATCATATTAGTCAAGGTGTGAAAAGAAGCGTTGGTCATTACCACAAGAGCAACTGACGAAGCCTCTTGGACGACAGGTGAAACATCTTCAAGTCACCTTCTTTTTTAAAGGTCTGAAGAGCTTGTTTTAAAATTGATTTTTGTGGAACGGCTACAAAGCACGGCCTCAAGATCAGAAAAGAAAGCAGCCTGCATAGAAAACATATTTGATCCAGATCTCAGCCATTCACAGCACTTTCGGCTCAGTTACAGCACTGGCACAATCTGCTCTGGGTGCAGATGTGGTCCAACAACACACCTGAAGGATGCCACATATAACTCAAACTGTGGCCAAGTTAAAGGAGCCGTGCTCTGAGTCAGAGTGATTAGTAAAAGCCAAATGTGGCCCAAAGAAAACTGTAAATGTGGGTCCAATTTGGGCCAAACGGTGTCAAATCTGATCTCATAATTAAAGTCTGCGGTGGCCTGCATGAACTACCGGGTTTGGGGAGCGAGATGTCTAACAGCAAATTTCCTGAAAATATCAAAGGTATCTGTGAAGCTTTCTTGCTCTGTCATCAGCCAGCTTTAGTTCGCTCCCTGTTTTGATAGTATTCCATTATTCCATTTCAGAAAGTAGGTCTTCATTTTAATGAACTGCTATCTTGTAAATCTGTGTTACTATATGTGTAGGTGTAGCAAGCTCAAGACATATTCAATAAATATTGGATATGATTTAGGCATAAGTAATGTAAATATCAATCCCTCAAATAAGTAAATGTTTTATTGCAATTTAAAGGAACCTACAATAAAGTATGAACAATTTATTAATCTCTCAGAATAACAGTAGTGTAGCCATAAGCAAAATGTTGGTGTGTAAAGGATGCCCATCGATATTTCCCAGTGGACACAAGTTAAGCTCAGAACTGTGTCAGAACTGCATCTACGCAATATTTGCTCTTGGAAGACTTTTATAATGAACTTTCTACTGTTCTGTCATGAGCAAAGTTGATGGCAGTGGTTGTAGCTTTAGTCTAACAAAGTTCCCCTGCACACAGTAGTCCAGCTGAACTCAAGTGCTGAGTCCTTCGTCTGTTGTTGTGGAAGTGAGTCAAGTTTGGAGTTTGTTCAGCCGTGCAGCTCTGAGGCAGTCCGTGCTCTATAAGCCTCCTGCTGACACGACGTTTGGAGGCAAAGCACTTATTAAACAGCCGCTCTGAACTCGGCAGCCACTCGCACATGACTTAACATTTTTGCAAGCACCTTGCTTTTGCATGGGAAGTGCTTAAAAACTAAAATCCATGGCAACGCGGCCGTGAGAATACGGGGAGGGGAAGTGTTGAAAAAAGACGGCGAGCGTCCGCTACTCAGCACTCCCTGGGATTAGAACGCACACATCAAGCCGCAAACAGACAGAAAAGCCGACTGTAGCTCCTTTTTGCAAAAAGGAGGCAATGAATTTCAATTATGCATGAAGCAGAGGGCATTTTGGGAAATAAGCGCCATTCCCCAGGAGGACTGCCACCCCTTCTGCCCCTTTTGAGCCCCTAGCCTCCAGTATCAAAGAATGATCTAATGTCACGCACAGGAGAAAGGTTACTTTCTGCATACGCATTGATATTTCTGCTTCCATCTCTGACCTTTTTCCATTCTAAGCTGTGATTTCTTTAAAATGCGAACTCAGCCCTGCGTCTGTCTGTCAGTCTCCATCTGTCCACCTCTGTATCTCAGAGGCAGGGGATAAAACGCTCACACAACTTACAGGAAAACAAAAGAGAAAAGCCAGATGGAGAAATCATGACCTTAATGATCACGTAATTATTAATAAAACATCCGTATATTTTTCTGTAGCCATTGTGTCATTTTTTTTTAAAGAACAAGGCAGTAACAGAATTGTTATTTTAGGTTTTACTGACTGTTTGTGAAACATAATTAATATTTTAGCAAACCTGAGCATGGTTGTTTTCCCCCTTCTCTAAATCTGCTGATCCCGTTTCACGCTCAGCAGCCATTGTGAAGCTGTGCTTTCCTGCTTTCAGCAACACATTCCTGGCACTTTGTGAACTATTAGTGACTTTAAAAATACACACAAAGCTTTAATTAATTTCCTTCAAACAGAGAGAACTGTGTGTGGATAAAGGGATAATGACAGTTTTAATCAGCATCTCCTGCTCTCACCAGCCTGTATGCAGCTGAACTGTGACATTGCACTTGAAGCTTTGTTAGATTTTATGGAACAAAAGCAACATTTATGAGATCTTTGGATACACAAATGCCATTTTTTATGAAACACATTTATCTGTCTGCAGTCAAATGCAATTTACAACCAACTTCAGCTTTTAGCCGCAAAATCTCAAGGGAAATTGTTCTGCTATAAAGACAAAATCCCACAGATGAGCATTAATGCACAAAACAGCAAGTAAAGTTCAACCTAATAAATAACAATAAAGTACACAAAGCAAGAAATACTTGCACACACATTTGTTACTACAGGAGGTATTTATATGTATAAAACTGAAAAAAAAAACTGCTAGTGCAATAACTGGAATCTGATGTTTATCATAATAGGTTGAAAAGAAGAAAAAGCATCATAATGCAGCTTAATCTGTTAAAATCTGAGAAAAGGAGTAACAGGGTCCATGCTAAAGTTAAATATGGATCTCAAATCCATGTGTACATTTGAATAAACACTGTGCAAATCTTTACCGTCAGCCTGTTCAATCAAATTGAGCTGATTTGCAAATGTAACGAAAACTTAAGTCTTCATAGCTTCACTTACTTGTATTTTAACCAGTAATCCAATCATAAAACCAAGGTGATGTGGAAAGAGTTTGCAGGATCAATTCTATAGCTTCATGGACTTTATATCTTTTTATTTATTAGCTTTAAAAGGTCTTGGTTTTGGGGCTCATTTACTGAGATTACACTGAACAACAACTAGCCACAGCACACTACCTAATCACAGACAGACACCATCAGCGGCATCCAGCATCAAAGCCAAATCAGAGCAATCAGCAGGGCAGTTTGGACAGGCATCATCAGGTGGACCCAAGCTGTACTTTAGCACGATGATTGTTTCTGTGTCTCCTTAGTGATTTAATAAAAATATCAGCAAGACTCATTACAAAGTAATAATATATCAGTCTTTTGTGTTTGTTAGAGAGTTCTTCTCTTTTGTGAGAAAGCTCTGCACCCTGACGTCATCTCCATCTCCTACCTGTCCTCATGCTGCTGGTTCCACTGTACTCATCCTTTGCTTCTCTGCTGTTTTGTGTGTCTCCCTGCAGATCTCAGGCCTCTTCCCGACGTGGCAATGACCGGTAAATGCACCCGGGAGTGCACTGAGTTTGGCCACTCTGACTCGTGCTGGATGCCCGGCCAGCCTTCTCCCAACCGCAAGGTATCCAAGAATGCCCCCAAGCTCTCCACCTTCGTGCCTTACCAAGAGATGGACGGGCAGGAGCAGCTGATGGCCAATGGCAGCCCCAAGCCCCTGCCGATGGAGGAGCGTGGACCAGGTGGCGGGGGTGGTGGCAGCAGCTCCAAAGTGGCCAACATGCGTTTCATGACACCCTATAGCAGTGCCTACCCCAGTGCAGGAGATTCGTCCAGTAAAGACTGTGGGATGGAGGAGATCCCGCTGAGCCAGGCGGTGGAGTACCACTCAGCTACTACCCCAACTGGCCAAACCTCCAAGAGGGAGATCTACCTGTGAGGGCACAGCTCTCCACCTTAAAGCCCACAATCATCTTCCACCAGTCCACATCACCCCCCATCGCTGCTTGCCACCACCCGTTGCCCCCCCTCACAGTCGCCCCCTGTGCCTATAACTCGCTGTGCCGCAGCACCTACTCCCCCTTTTACCTTTTTTATAAACGCATCCACCTACAAGGCTTTAGACCCCTCCAACTCTGCCCACAGGTGCCCCCACCCCCTGTACAAACCAATCAAATGTAAAATAGATACAAATTAAAATCAGTTGACGAAAAAGCAGCTCGTGCTGCTGTGGAAGGAATGTAAACTACACCACATTGTTGTGATAATTTAAATGGGAAACTATTTAGCTACACATGTTTTTCAGCTGGATTTTTTGTGTTGCTTTAGATATGTTGCTGTGTGGGACCAGAAAAAGAAAAAAAAAACACCTTCCAGAGGGTGAAGGGAAATAACTTCTTGTAAATCCCACTTAAGTATACTGTGTAATGCTATCTATCCTTTTTTTCCTTTTTTAAATTTTCTCTGTCAACTCTGAAGACACAGGGAAATACTTTTTTTTGTTGTTTGTTTTCCAACAGTTGTTTTCCAATCTCGATATTTAGGGTTTTTTGTGAAGAAGTCTTTTTTTCCAGTGTAAAGTGCTGTAAATAGTACAAACAGTGACAGTGGAAACTGCTGTGGCAGAGTCGATCCGTGGCTTTTAATCTTCCTGCAGATTTCATGTAACATTGGCCCGATGGACTGAAAACGGTTGCATGTACAGAGAAACGATGCCATGGCATTCACCCTCACACTGCAGGACCCTGGACTCTTGAGCATCACCAACGGTGCCGAGTAACACAAGACTTATTAATTAATTTTTCCTCTTCTCTGCAACGCAACAACACAGTGGATTTTGAGTTAACGAGGAAGCAAAAACACTAGAGGTGCACCAATACAACTTCATACAGAACCGCAGGAACCCTAAGTGCTTCTTTCAGAGGATCAAAATCTAAGAGGCGATTATATTACTCATGCTGTTGTCAGTAGTATACCATAATATGATAAACTTAAACATAAATATTACAGAAGGGTATACAAAAATAGTCACATGATGGTTTTCATGCATCAAAATGACACTTTTTTTTTTTTACGTTAATATATATTCCACCTGTGTTATTATATGTTCACATGTTAGAGACCTAAAAGTGTTCAGCTTAAGCCGGCATTGTTCTTTGTAAAGCAGAAACTATTACTCCACCAACAAATCAATTTATTGTGCAGTCCCCAAAACTGATTGATTACGAGAATTTATATTAATGAAGACAAAAAGGTTAAAAAAAAAATGGAGTTCCAGCTTCTCCAGTTTGCAGACTTCCTGTTTTTCTCCATCTCATTCTAAAGTGGAATCATGTAGTTTGACCAATGGCTCCAAACCCACAGATCTTTTGAGCTCCAGAAAATCGTATTTTTTAGACATTTTCTAATTAAAGTTTCTAAACCAATCAATCACAGAAAACAACTCGATAAATTGTCAATAAAAAAATAATCGTTAGCTGAGGCTCCAGTCCATTACAACCTGCAAGCTTTTATTTCAAACTCAGTGTGAAGTTTGTCTTGTGACATTAAAGGAAAGATTTAGGACAACTTCCAATCCCAGGGTTCATACTTCTGGAAGCAGAATGTGATCAGTGCGTTTCATTGGATTTTGACATTTCTTGTGTTTGCATCATCCCCCAAAGATCATGAATGTTCAGGGATTATTTCATAAAATCTGCCTATACTATACCGTGTTCAAAATCATCGTCTTTGGGATTCATCCTCTGGAGAATATCCACAGGGAGTGTAATATTACTTTACTGGGGTCAAAGTCAGTGTCAACAATAAGCACTACATCACAATGTATATTCATACAGTCAGTCAGTGTCTACCTTTATAGCAATCACACGACACCTTTGGTAGACTGAGGTTTTGTTGCTGGCCAATATCTGAAATAAAGTTGCGACTAGACTGTCTCACGACTAAACGTGCAGTTCACTGTTTATAAGACAGGACCCGGGTGTGCCAGGGTCAACCAGGCCCTTAACTCGTGGTGATAAAAGCGATGATGATTCTGTGCTGTGCACATGGGTAGTGTTGTAAGGTGTGCCCACAGAACGCATTGAGCAGTTCACAGATTTATACAATTGTCGTTCTGTTTTTGCAGTTTGTATTTGGCTTAAATGACCAGAGGGAGATGTCGCACGCGAGGCACCATATCAGATGGAGGAACCCATGTCACAGTTCTTATTGGTAGCATGCAAGGCTGCACCACCAGCAACTCCCTGTTAGAAAGTAACTAAATACAATATTAGTTAGGATTAATGATTTACAAAATCTTAAAAGCCTAAAACACAGTGGAGATGTTATTCAGGATGCCTGTTTTGTTTTTGGAAGGAGTTCCACGAGCACAGAGCAGCTGTATGATTTCTGATACTGACAGTCCACTGAGTGTTATGGCTTCTTTATCCTTTACAGCTGTGAGTGGGCTTCAGTGTGTTTGTGGGGACTGTGGTGAATGTTTCCCTGCTGTTTTTCAAGCTTGAAGGAAGAGCTCTCCAGTCTTTGTCGCCGCTCGTTATTTCCCACCTCTTTACCTTCTCAGCATGAAGCCGAGCCGTGTGGCGTTTAGTAGAAGTATTTATTAAACCTGTTAGTTGTGTGCAGCGGGGGAGGTGGCTGCCATTTCCTGCAGTGCTGAAGTTGCACAGGAATGCAGGATTAATGACACCTGTACAGGCTTGAGTCTCCTAACACCCCCTCCACATAGCACAGCACAGAAACTCTAATTACAACCCGAGGCACAGCATATTACCAGCAATAATTTGCACCAGTAAAAGTGAGCTGGTCTGGAAGTTCATTCATTCCGAGTCTCATGTTAATGGCTGCTGAGGATAATGTGAGATTTCACCTGTAGTGATGCACGCCAGCTGGGAGTGGATGGATGAAAGGAAAGGCACAGTGAGTGAGTACGCTGCAAAAAAGTCTCCTGAACAAGTCATTTAGTATCACACTGAGTCCTTAACTCATAAAACAAAGCAAGAAATCAGTCAGTGTGCTGAGATTATTCCACCTGCATCCATTATAAATTGGACTTTACATTAAAGTGTCACCTGACAGCTTCTTAGACAAGTAATTAAAAGAATTACATTTTCATCTATTCCGATGATTCTTTTCTGGAAGGCTGAAATTCAACCTACAAAAAAGGTCAGATGTCATGATGTGATGGCGAATGAATTTTATTGAAGAGCCATTTTAGAAAATGCAAATACTGACTTGTAAAAGACGATGGGAGACCTACGTCCTCGTAGCCGTACCATTTTGTTCACTTTTCTCCGGGACCGCTTTCTTTTTTAAGTCTCTATAGAAAAATATTGCCCACAAATGCAGACAGTGAGCTATTTCTCCATTTCTGATTGTCAGTGGCATCAGGAGAAGTTTATGTGGGAATTTTAGTTTTCTGCAACACAGAAAATTAAATTTTTTGCCTATTAGGAAATTTTACATATTTTTAAGTTACAGGGACGCATGACTGCCTCTGTTTGTGTCACGTGGTGTGACTTTGCATCCATTCACATCATTGCACAGACTGTAATCACATTGCACATTCACATTTAGTCTTGTACTTTTTGCACATGCTTTGTTAGACCCGGAGAACAGATATCAGTGCACATCTATGGATCAGTATGTTCTGTGCTAAGTCTGCATAACTGGAGATTCAAAATTATAATCCTCTTACTTTTGCCTTAAAGGGTGTTATCAAATTCATCACAACTAAACCCTGAGACTATAACTCTTTGTGTTTCCTAGTAGGAAAAAACTATTTTCTCGAGAAACGTACAACACCTGGTAATGTTTAAAAAAAAATGCTTAAATTGGAGCAAGTGCATATGCACACTGTGTGTGATTAAAATGTATTTTAAAAATGTAACTTCTATTTAAAAATTTAGTTTCCCTGATTTCTAGCAGACTTGTCAGTGTGGCTCCACACTGTAGTGGTTTACACATTTGCCATTCAATTCCAGGAAGAGGCACAAATCCCTCTGGGGTTGCGTCACAGAGGACATCTGATGTAAAAACTCTGTCAAACAAACTTGTGGAGCTGCTCGCTGTGACGGCGCCTTGTGAATAAGGGTGCAGCTGAAAGCAGATTATCTGCAGACTTGTCCACTAAGAGGATGTTCTGATGAAAAAATTAAACTAATTTAAGGTGGATGGGAATCTCCAGAATTTTCCCTCTTACACTTTGAAAAACAAATCTTTTGAATATTCAATTATTCCTATAGATATCAGAGATCACACACACACACAATATGGGTACAAAAGTCTTCATAAGCCTAAATTACTAGTCATTCATGTTTTGAAATGTTTTAAGAAAGATGTTGTTTTCTGATGCTTAATTACTTCTTATTGTACATACATTGATTTTGGGTCTGTTGAAGCTCGTTGTGTGGGTTGTGTCTGAATATTAGTTTTATTCAAACCACGATTTCTTCAGTGCTGTTGGGTCTTATTTTTAGTTGTTGGGTCTTAGATATTTGAAGATATTTGATTTATTATTTAACATCTCCCTGTCACTGTATTCTGCACATAGGTCAGCCATTATTCACCCAACATTTAGTTCTCACTGTGACGGGGACTGTTGAGTTCATGGACCCCAGCACTGTCTCTTGCCCTCCCCATCTGCCTCAGGTGATTTAACGCTCAGAGCTCTGATTGATTATTTACAGGCCAAACTTAGAGGGCCATGTTCACTGCCCTCCTTCCTTTCCCTTGCCACACTTCAGATTCAGCGTGAGTGAGTAATCATATTCACTTTACCCACAGCTTGGATGGGTGATAAAATCCCAAGTGTCTGTCTTGTGTTGTGCAAAGGAAAGATAGGAGAGAGGGGGAGAGGTCATATAGCATTGGTATAACCTCAGCTCTTTGGCACCAATTAACCTCAGACAAAGAAAAATGAACCACGGTGATGCCTGATGACCTCTGGCGAACTCTGCTGTTACTGTTTACTTTAATGCAGAGGAAAATTGTGGGAGACCTAAAGAGCGAACACAGATATTGTTGGCATGTTTGCACAGTCACTCCAGCATTATGTTGCTTATTACAGGCATGAAGAAATGTGGCAGGGCTCTGGGCATTCAGGCAGCAAATTAACTATCATAGATGCCCAAAAGTATGTGGACACCAGGGTTATATTATACATTATACATTATAGTTTAGTTTTAGTTAGTTTTTACTTTTTTTCTCTGATTCAGTTAGTTTTAATTAGTTTTCAGACCGTTTTTACTATTTTTTATTAGTTTTTATTTTTGGTTTTATGCGTAGTTTTAGTTAGTTTCAGTATTAGTTTTAGTATTTTCATACTTAATCAGGTACCCTTTAAAGAAATCTATTCAATAACCAGCTGTTCACAGACAGCAGCACTACATGCTAAATGTGTGTAACATTAAGGACACACATGAACACCAACAGGGAGAAACAAAGAAAAATATGAACTCCAAAACTCAATAAACTCTACAATAACCTCGAATAAAGTTCAGTGTCGGTGCAGTAGATTAACAACACCTACATGTGGTGTTTGACACAAACAAACTCTTTGAAGGAGTAAAAGAGTTTGTTTGTGTCAAACACCACATGTAGGTGTTGTTAATCTACTGCACCGACACTGAACTTTATTCGAGGTTATTGTAGAGTTTATTGAGTTTTGGAGTTCATATTTTTCTTTGTTTCTCCCTGTTGGTGTTCATGTGTGTCCTTAATGTTACACGTTATTGTAGTGCTGCTGTCTGTGAACAGCTGGT
>JAMQGT020011573.1:0-86157 GCA_024447675.2 Pterophyllum scalare | reverse complement strand
TTGGAAATAATTGTTTATCTCAGGATTTATGGAGTCCCTCTCTTAAAATCAAATACTATATTATGTAGTTTAGCATTATACTCTATTTAATTTTCTTTTTTCACGCTTGTGAATATGTATATGTTTGTTATGGCCTGGATGCATTAAAATACTGATTCCTTAACTGTATTGTGTTCATTTTAAAGTGATTCTATGACATAATATGGAATTTTCTTTTCTGATGATAATAATATATTAACAATAACCATGCTAACTATTCTGGACCATGCTAATAAACTAGCTCTTTGTATTAACAAATTACTGCAGATACGGTACTATAGTAATGAGAGGGTTAACTGTCTAAGAAGCAGGAGACAGAAAAAATGACATTCTTGTCTGAACACTGACTGATAGTGTCTGGGGAGAACATTTGCTGTCTGAACATTTTGACTGTTTCACAAATGAATATGTGGCATATTCTCTTTTCTATGATTGCTTGTTTGTTCACTTAAAAAGAGGATGTACATTTTGAAGTGTAACATAGACTATATTACCAAAAGCATTTGTTTGTCTGCCTTCACACACAGAACTTGAGTGACATCCTGTTCTTAATCCATAGAGTTGATATATGATGTTGGCCCACCCTTTGCAGCTATAACAGCTTCAATTCTTCTGGGAAGGCTTTCCACAAGGTTTAGGAGTGTGTTTATGGGAATTTTTGATCATTTTTCCAGAAGCCCATTTGTGAGGTCAGACACTGACGAGAAAGTCTGATTCACAGTCTCCACTCTAATTCATCCCAAAGGATATCTGTTGGGTTGAGGTCAGGACCATGTATAGGCCAGTTAAGTTCTTCCACACCAAACTCGCTCATCCACCCAGACTTGTCCATCAGATTGCCAGACGGAGAAGCGTGATGCGGGACTCCAGAGAACACATTTCCACTGCTCTAGAATTCAGTGGTGGGTGCTTCACATTACTGCAACCAACGTTAGCATTGTGCTTAGTGATGTAAGACCTGGATGCAGTTGCTGAGCCATGGAAACTGATTCCATGAAGCTCTCTATGCTCTGTTCTCAAGCTAATCTTGAAGGCCACATGAAGTTTGGAGGTTTGTTGTGATTGACTGCAGAAAGATGGTGACCTCAGTTTACTATGCATGACAGCTCTGTGATTTTACATGGCATATGAGTTGCTGTTGTTCACAATTGCTTCCGCTTTGTTATAATATAACTTTTAACAGGTGGCATCCTATCACAGTACCATGGTGGAATTCACTGAGACACTGACCCATTATTTCATAAATGTTTGTAGAAGCAGTCTGCATGCCTAGGTTCTTGGTTTTATACTCCTGTGGCCTGAATTCAATGTTTTGGATGTGTGAGTGAATACTGGCAATATGGTGTAAGTGCAGTGTGGGTACACACTGTGTTTGAAAGATTTGAAGCTGTTACAGAGAAACTACATCTCTGTAAAACACCTTCCAAAATAAGGATATCACCATTATAGGCTTGTTTAACTGAATTTAAAGCTGAAATAAAATAAATACATACATGCATAAAACAGTTTGACACAAATATTTAACACCTTGGATAAATTATATTAATTGGTGCAGGGCACAGTGGCATAGTGGTTGGCACTGTTGCTTCCTAGGCTTGACTCCACCTTGGCCAGGGCCTTTCTGTATAGAGTTTGCATGGTCTCCCCATGTCTGGGTTCTCTGAATGTGAGTCTGAATGGTTGTCTGTCTCTCTGTGTTAGCCCTGCGACAGACTGGCGACCTGTCCAGGGTGTACCCTGTCTCTCGCTGTATGACAGCTGGGATAGGCTCCAGCCCCCCCATGACCCTGAAAAGGATAAGCTTCATAAATGAATATGGAAGAAAATGGATGTATGGACTTTTTGCAGTCCCTGAGAACAGCAGTGCAAGACAGCACATTTCCCGACAGTAGAATCCAACGTTTTATGTGTCAATAGTGAAGAAATCTGCAAAACTAAGGTTGTATATAAATGCTAGGAAGGTATTGCTTTTTAGTAAAAATAAATAAATAATAATAAATGAAATGTGAAGGACAGATTTGCATTTTGCTAAAGCTGTAAGGAATAAATTTTAGCACATCTGTCATTTTCTATCATTCATATGCTTGAAATCATTTTTCCACTTTAAGTGAGAGAAGTGCTGTTTCACTGTGGCTTCCATGGGTGTGCATACAGTGAAGTATAGAGCATCTGAGTTGAGTGAGGGAATAGAGAAAAAGCTTAAAAGGAGACACATCCAATTAAATTCAGCAGACAACTACAGCTACTTTGGAGAGTTCATTGTCCTACATATGTCGCTGAGGAGGGCTTAAAAAATACACTTTATACTCAAGCACATTTGCAAAATAGCAAACACTGTCACCTTAATTGACAGCATTCATTTCTGTCCAAATGTGGATAATCCACATTAACAACCACATCAGATTTTTCAAACTGTATTTGTACCATAGTTAGCTGAGAGAGGGTTCATTTTAGTGCATTTGTTTAATGCCCCGTTAGAGCTCTTGGACTAATAACTGCATGTTAGCTAAGAAGACGCCTTTGCCCACCAACACTCTATTGTGAATACACAGACTGTGAATAAGAGACCTATTCAGTGTCTCATGTCTTCGGCCCTGAAAAAGAAGAAATAGTTCATTGAAATGACTTGTGGTTGCCCAAGGCTAAAGTTCATATGCAGAACTATCGCTCTGCCCCTGGTTGTAGAGTAAAACTGCTCAGTGAAACTTGTCAACGCTTCTGTCAGTGCTTCTGGTTGTTTTAGAGTGTTATACATTTTATTATAAGAATCCTGTTTACCTATTTTAATGAAGAGATGATTAAAGCATGTTTTTTAGCATTGAGTTGAGTAGTTGAGTTTTACTCCTCTCTGCTGTGTTGTGAAACAGAATTCACTTATCTTGTATTTGTTTATTATTTTCTTCATTTCTGTCATCAGATATACAGTACATAGTAATTTTTCTGTAAGTGAAAAAGATTGATTTATTATTATGATGATTAAATTTCCCAAAATGCAGGATATCTATACACAATATTATCAAAAGTATTCACTCACACATCCCAATAATTGAACTCAGATGTTCCAATAGTTTCCAATAGGTGTATAAAACCAAGCACCTAGGCTTCTGCAAATATTCATGAAAGAATGGGTCGCTCTTAGGAGCTCAGTGAATTCCACCATGGTGTTATGATGCCACCTGTGCATCAAGTCCAGTTGTTCCTCGCTACTAAATATTCCACAGTCAACTGTTAGTAGAATTATAACAAAGTGGAAGCGATTGGGAATGACAGCAACTCAGCCACGAAGTGGTAGGTTATTTAAAATGACGGAGTGTGGTCTGTGGATGCTGAGATGGATAGTATGCAGAGGCCACCAATTTTCTGCAGAATCAATCACTACAGACCTCCAAACTTCATGTGTCCTTCAGCTCAAGAACACTGCGTAGAGAGCTTTATGGAATGGGTTTCCATGGCCGAGCAGCTGCATCCAAGCCTTACATCACCAAGCACAAAGCAAAGCGTCAGGTCAGTGATGTAATGCAGGTCGCCACTGGACTCTAGAGGAATGGAGACGTGTTCTCCGGATCCAGGAATCATGCTTCTCTGTCTGGCAATTCGGTGGACGAATCTGCGTTTAGCAGTTGCCCGACTGCATTGCGCCGAGTGTGAAGTTTGGTGAAGGGCGGGGATTATGGTGTGGGGGTTGTTTTTCAGGAGTTGGGCTGAAAGGAACTCTTAATGCTTCAGCATACCAGGACATTTTGGACAATTTCATTCTCCCAACTTTGTGGGAACAGTTTGGAGATGGCCCCTTCCTTTTTCAACATGACTGCTCACCAGTGCACAAAGCAAGGTCCGTAAAGACATGGATGTGGAAGAACTTGACTGGCCTGCACAGAGTCCTGACCTCAACCTGATCGAACACCTTCGGGAATTAGAGTGGAGACTGTGAGCTGACATTAGTGTCTGTCTCACAAATGCGCTTCTGGAAGAGTGGTCAGAAATTCCCAAAAAGCTGCAAAGTGTGTCCATATTAAACCCTATGGATTAAGAATGGAATCTCAAGTTCATATGTGCATGAAAGCAGATGAGCAAATATTTTGGTAATATAGTGTATGTTCAAATTATTTTTTATCCCACACGTGCCACTGGCACGAAATGGAGCAAACTCTCACTGACCTCTACATTCATGCAAGGATAGAAAAAAAAATGCATAGAAAACATGCTTGCACACATGTACAGAAACTCACTGATTTGAGGTAAAACTGTTTTTAAATACCTCTCAGCTGTAAATACATAAACTCTACATGAGCTGATTAATCCTGGCGGAGTGCCAGTGAGGTGCCCTGTAATAATGTAATACAATGGATTACTTATAACAAGGTGCACACAAATTACTTTTTTAAAGCCACAGAGGTAATGATTTTTCCTGACGAGCTAGCAATAACCACAAAATATTTATGTATAGAAGACCTATATGCCACACTAAGTTGAAATAGAGATAAAAAATTGCAGATCAAGGGCTTAATGTGGGACTATTATTCTTGTGCAGTGGCGTAAGTCGAGTGTGTGTAAGTAACTTTGCTAACCCCTGAGGGAGAGAGAGCATTGCAGCATCAGAGAATCGCCCCTCTTCCCCTCAGTATTTGTACTCTAACCAGGCATGAGACATTGGCCCTGACTGCTACCCACCCCTAGTCATGGTCACCACAAGTTAAATGACCAATTCCCATGCATCGCTTGGGGCCAAATAACCATTCAGAGCACTGTAAACTTGAACATATGTGACACGCTCTTGAAAGAGTTCCAGGCATATGGTTTGCCATTTAAACAGTAATCTTTGAAGGATAGATTGTGTAAGCTTGCAGAAGTGAACTGATATTTGCTTGTTTGCTTTTTATGAATCTGTTTCTCCTTGTGGGAATGAAAGATGGAGAAATATGATGTGTACTGATTGAGCAGCTCAGTTCTTTTTAGTGTGTCAACAAACAAGCACAAGACATGCAAACGGGAATGGTTGTCTGGTGCTCTGTAAATATTTAGCCCCTTTGCAGATCTAGGTGTTCACATTCTTGCCCTTACAGACACTTCCTGAAAGATCAGGTTTAATTCAGAGACTTGATAGACCAACCAACTTGTTCCGAAAAGACTGACTTGTACCTTTTTTTAAAAAATATTTTCTGTTACAATTTGAATATTTGGGACCTGTATATATTACCAATCATTTATTTGTGTGTTTGTATCATACTGTCCTTTTCCCTTCCTGGGTTCTTTTTGAAAAAAATCTGGATATGATATATTTACCACAACACCACAGGATAAAGTTCCTGTGGTATTGTGGTAAAAATTCTATAGCACTAGACCTCTTGTGGAAATAATCTAGGGGCATTTCCGGGGATGGTGCCAGATGGGGATGAAGCAGCAAGTATGCGACTGTTCTGGGAAACCTGAGGCATCTAGTTTCTCAAGCTAAAGCTCCTAGCCTTGGTATTCATCTCTGACTTCTCTATTATGCTAAGAGCTCCACTGGCAGAGCCTGATAAGCCTGAATATGACAAATTTCACATTTAATATATCTCTAGTTTTCTTTTCACAATCTTTTTTTAGCACACTAAATTAATAATTTGTTTTTCAATACTTGCATGTTCATATCTTTCCATTTCATTTGCTTTGCAGGGGAGGAGGCACTGACTATGTACCTGGCCAAAAACAAACTGGACAGAAAGCTTGCCAACGCTACTCAGAATGTGGAAGCCCTTCATCAGTTGGCCTCGTCTTACTTCATTGACCGTGATGGTACAATGAGGAAGCTGCATGAGATCCAGATTTCTACCAATGCCATCAAGGTTAGCGGACTTTTAATATGCGCATTCACATACAAACTACGATTTTGGTTCCTGACAGTGTTGTGCATTAATTCATGCTGCTCTGCTTGAGAAATATATAAATATATTGTTATATTCATGTATAATTACTAAAAATAATAATTATACGTGAATTGACAAGTGGATTTCAGAAGGAATAAATAAACCATGTGTTTTGACAGTCAGATAAACACTTACTTTCTCTTCCTCTGGAGACATATGGGGTATAATACAAATAAATTAAAATGAAAAAACACAAACAGTGCATTCCATGAATATACATTAGCCATTGTAAGGATGGTAGAGATAAACTGATTTTAATAATAGACTGTCTAAATTAACAGACTTCGCCGAACTATAGAGGAGTAGGCATGATGAAAACAAAGCAGTGTAGATGATGCCACCGCAGGCTGGAGATTGCAAATAGATACAAATGCAGTAAACACTTTGATTCTAAACATGTATTTCCTGTATGCATGTTTATGAGAAGTCAGGGTCAGACAATAATGGTTTTAAACACACACACACACATCACACACACACACACACACACACACACACACACACACACACGCAAAAACCAGAATATCTTACCACTATAAGGTGCAAAAAATGACTTGAAATGAATATTAGTGTGCTGGAATTTATGTTTCTGATTTTTTTTTTCAGCTAAAGACAATATTTGTTTTCATCAGTGATTGTTAAATATCTGAAACAACAAGAAGAGGAAAATGTGTTTGTAGTGTGAGCCTGCGAATACACCTGAGAAAAGTTGTGTTTATATGGAAACAGATTTAGGAAGCGTTAGCTAACAAGACCTCAGGTAAAACTCTGTCTGCTGTACTCAAATATTAACCACTCTGAGTGAGTTAGCTGGTGTTAATTTCAAGCCCTACTGATCATAATTATTTTGACTTTTCCTTTTTCCAGGCATTTGCAATCACACAATTCTTAATGGGGAGAAAAAAAAAGAGTGAAATTAGGTGGCACTACAGAGAAATCAGAATGCCACCTAAACTTTTATCCAGACTAAACTACACAAGGCTAATAGTCTGACACATTTTGCATTTTCATTTGTGAAGGCCCCTTTCAAAGTATGTTTACTCAAATGGCCTCCACAATCACCGGCTCTCAGTCAAGTAAGAGTAGCTTTGGGATGCGGTGGATTGGCAGATTCACATCGTGAATGTGCGGCTGACAAATCTGCGGTGACTTTGTAATAGTATTTTGTCAATATGGACCAAAGTAATGTTTCCAGCACCTTGATGAATCTATGACATGAAAATTAAGGCAGTTTTGAAGTCAAGAAGGGGTTCAACACAATACTAGCAAGTTGTGCCTAATAAAGTGACCTCCAGTGAATGTCATTGCATTTGAGCTGCATAACATAATAACAAAGGTTTATATAAATGCAACTGTTTTCTAAATTTATGTAAGTTTTTTGTTTTGTTTTGTCTTGCTGTAGTCAAAAAAATTGTTGAATCTTCTTTAAAACATTTAATCTGGGGATAATATCACCATTAAAAATAATGTTCTGACAGCATCCTTCTACTCACTCAGTACTCATGTGCCAAATGCAAAGTTTCGTGACTGTATCTAGCACATTTCTGAGGATGCACTGAAACTGGAACTCAAAGTAAGATGATATTTTTGTTTTTACTTTGATGAATTTGTTGTCTTATTCTGGGTAATGACTAGAAATAGTGATGAAGTTCTCCATGACTCCTAAAAATTCCCACAGCTGTTGCAATGCACTTGTGCTTGTACACCTGCACAAAAAACTGCAGGATAATTCTCCTCTACACCCACCAATGCTCCACCTCCCTATCTTCATTCAAGGAGCACATTCTGAGCTTTTTGTTGTCGTGAGTGACAAGTGGATTAAGGGGGTTTGGCAGATGAGAGTCCAGGTAGCAGGAAGTCAAGCATGACAAAATTAAGCAGACCTGACAGTGGCTGCTGAGTCAGTTTCTTAGGAAAGGAAGGCAGAGTGTGTGGAGAAGACGGAGCAATTATATAGCATGCACACACACACACACACACACACACACTTGAAAGCTGAGAGGACTACATGTCTTCTTATCCAAACTGATGGACCAATAGCATATTTCAAGAGGAGAGGTTCTTTTTATCTGAGCTTGGGAAAGGGGTGGGTGGATTGGTGATGTGTTAAGTTAATGAACTAATGTCATGCAAGAAGGCTTTCTTTTGCCTATCCGGTATTGCATGAGAGTTGGTAATGAATTGTCTTAAACACAAAATTGACATTATTTGCTCTTTTAACAGGAAATAGCTACCTAATAGGTCTGCTCTACCAAGTGAAACAAACATGACTGTGTTTAGTCAGAATAGCTTATAGTGTGGGTGGTGCAATCCACCAGTCACATCCAAAGGTGGAATAAGAATTCATGCTTGTACTGGTACAAAAGTTCATACCTATTACTATTTGTGAACATGCTATGCTTTCTGTGTAATGATAAATATCTTTGGCCTTAATTATCAAGTAGAACAAGAGCCTTGCTAAGGTTCCTCAATTTGTATATAAAACCTAAAAATGGAGAAAAAAATGCATAGACTCATTCAGTGCAGTCCCTCTAAGTTTTCACATATGACTCACTAGAAATGCGTGGCAGTGTATGCAGAGACTAGATCAGAGACCTTGCCCTCTGCGTAGTGTCTTATTTTGTAACTGTGTAGTTTTACAGGGACATTTTGGGCATCAACCCTTGTGCAGTGGGTGTGTTGCACTCGGCAAGTAAGAGCACTCGTGGTATGAGTGGGAGACTTTATAAGAACATCAACTTTGTTTTTTGTTTGTTTGTTTTGCTCCACTCACAAGGAAGTGGATGTAATATGTACGTTGTTTAGGAATATTATAACAGGATAGTGTTGGGAGAGCTTTTCTTGATGGTAGATAATATTAAGTCTTCTTTCTTGGAGAACCAGCAGAATGGTTTCTGATGGACCCATAGTAGAATCAACAGCACTTTCTCTCCGGAGAAAGCTGTTTTGTTTTGTTAATGTGCACAAAATGTACATATTATACGTATTTTCAGATCTTTTCTTTTTTTTTTTTAAAGTAAAGAGGTACATACATGTACATAATTGTAAAACTTTCTTGTAAGTATCAGATCCTTTAAATGACTATTACATGTTTTCATTTGCATATGGATCAATCATGGGAATTTAAATAACAAAAACATTTTTAGGGAAATCAAACAGCAGCTGGCCATGTGCAAAATGTTCAGTGGAAATAAAAATAAAAATCCATTGAGCATTTCAATAATACTAATAAAAATTTACTAATACTCTTTAGCCATATGCGTGTCTGATATTCAGCAAAGAAAATCCATTTAAGATCAATCTAGATTTTTCTATTTCTTCACTACAAATAAAGGCAGCCTAAATTGTAGTTCTCCAGTCACGTCAGTTGCAGACAGACAGACAGTGATCAAAATGTGCAGTGGAAGCAAAGTCCATCAGAAGGCATGGATCTATAAACACAGAGAACAAGGGCTTTGCTCCTCCAATATTGATTTAGTATGGCTGTAAGTCCAGCTTTGGAGTGCAAACTTGCAATCAGGATAAAAAACATGCATCGGCACAGCAGAAATGTTTTCCACATTTCCCATCTGTAGGTACGCTGGTTGAAAGTCAGATCCACTGAAATATTTTGTAATTTTGAAACTTCAACCTCTAAGGGATTAATTATTTAATTTATTTATTTATTATTACCTTATTCAGCATCTATTATTATTATTACCCAATGTATTTAATAAATACATTGGGTAGTAATATATACTATTATAGTAAAATAATGCACATAAATATTAAAATACTTGTTTGAATATATGAATTATTATGAAGCATTGACTCAAGGATTTAATATCATGATTATGCTTTTTAGTTTTGTAAAAATACAGACATAATAATAAGAGTGATACTACTACTACTACTACTACTAATAATAATAATAATGTTAGTAATGATCACATTATTATTGTTTTAAAAAAATAAAGATTCTGCATATTTTTCTTGATCCCCGAGGATCAAAGACAGATGAGTTATTAAAAACCGCTAGCCCTGAAATGAATAAGCAAATGTATGCAGATGATCTAATTCAAACCTAATGGTGCATAAAAAAGGACTATTACAATGAATGTCGTTTTTTCTTTTTTGATCCTTTATAAATTCAGATATGTATGTTCTTTCACTTAGTATAAATTTCAATCAGTGATAATTACCAGCCTGAGGCACATATCAGTGGTGTTATTATAAACTGATATTTTTATGTTAACTTATATATCAGGGATTGCACTATGGTATGTGGTATATCTTTTAAATGAAAAACATCTACTGCAATATAGTGTAGACCATTTAAAGCCCACTTCTAAAGATCTACGCTATATTAGATTAACCCTTGCCTGGTATTGCATATATTCATGCTTGTTTTCTGCTGCACGTTTTCTGTGAAAAACATGCTGCAAAACATTTTGCTTCAGTAAATATTTATACCCCCACCTACACTGAAATTGCAGGCGAGATCAAACATTGTAAAAGCATGAAATAAATGCTAACTCTCTGCACACTCTGTACATGCGTTTAAAACATGGGGAGTAGGAGTATACTTAAATACACACTCTACCTTTTTTATTTTGTGAAACTAAGAACACAGGCACAGTCGCAGCAGTGTTAAGCTGCAAACATTTGGACCTTCCTTATTTTCCCAGTGAACTTCATCTTCTGTAATGTGTAAAACTAGACAATGTCCCATTACAGTTGGTATACCACTGATAAAGCAATTATCGAAATGTTAAAGATTTCCCACCTTTTTTGTGTATGGGACACAACAAATACTTCAGGTAGCTTTGTATTTGTGACTTCTTTAATGGCAAAACAATTGCCTCCTTAAGACACCATAGAAAGGATTCTGGAAGCTAGAGACAACTACTGTGCCTCTATTGTAAGAACTGTTCTCCACACTGGAGAATGAAGAATGTCCTTAAGATAAGAATCATGTTTCTGTCAATTGTCTGCCTAATCTGATAGTTAATTTTACAAAGAGGATAAGACAGACCTTGAGCCAGCACTAGAACAGCTCCATCAACAGTCTATATGTGGATATTCATTGTGACAGGCATTCAAGAGAAGGATGCTGACTGCCCTGCTCATAGAATCACACAATAGCTATAGTTCCCAATGTCTTTGGGGTTGTGCATGTGTGTTTCTTAACAGGACCTCTATGATAATATTAATGAATAATAATGCAAACATCTTTTTTGTTTCACTCTGCTTTATATGTTTTATTTTCTTGAATGTTATCAAACAAAATACACTGATCCCACACCCAAATCCCTATAAGATTTTAAGTAGGAAAGAAAAAGAAAATCAATGATCTGCAGCATACCAAACCAGAATTTATGCTGTGTATGATTTTGGCAAGAATTACTTGATTAACTGTGTCATTATCAGACTACTAATGAGGCGGCAGAACAGCACGTGAACATCAGGACAGCCAGCAGGGTATATAACAATCAATCTTTGATGACATCAGACATCTGTGCAGGCACTAATGCAAAACTTCCTCATTATAAACGCGGTTGCTTTTTTTCATCAATGAGAAATACAAACAGTTGTTTGATTGTTATTGGACTCCTACAGGTTGCACATGCTGTGCAAGCTACAGTGGTTGGAATACTGAAAACACATAGAACACTATTAATTCTGAATAAGAAAATTTTCCTTAGAAGCACTGATTCTATTGTTAAATTAAATTCACTAATCAAAACCACTAATAGAAAAATTGTTAAATATGAGATGTGCTTTGAAGAAGAAGAAGAAATTTCTGTCCTGCTTGCAGACTACATCTTACTACTTGACACAAAATGTGAAGAATATTGTTTAGCTGTCTGTATAGTGGCTGTCTCAATTTATTATAGGAAAAAAAGACAAAAAAAACAACAACATGGCTACGCCTCTGTAACTCTAGTGGACGGAGGATGGCAGAGAAGAGCACTATCATGTAACTGTCAGTCCAAAATCTCTCAAAAGGTGTTCAATTAATTTGTGATGTAGTGACTGCAAATGTTTAGAAGCTATAGCAGTACAACTTGTTTGCAAGCCTGGCTGCAGTGGGACATGGTGGAACAGGTGCACATGCCACAAATATAGCAGAGTGTAGTGAGTGTGTCATTTTAGAGATTCTGCCACATACCAGTCATTTGAGCCCAATGCAACAATTATGAGTTGGAGATGGATTACATTCCCCCAAGTGAAGATGTAGAAAAGTGTGTTGACTGGGATAGATGCATGATTACAAAGGATAAAACTTACCACAAACTGCAAAGTGTAACATAGGCAGTACTGTGGCAAGGGAACTTGTAAATGAAATGGTTATCCATGAAGGTGGAAAAAAGAAAGAGAAACAAGCTAAAGAAGCAAAGAAACAATGGGAATGGAATAAGACGGCTACTAAGACAACTACGATAGTATTGTATGGTGCTAGACATGATACAGCCTCACCAATGTGTGCTCAGATGATTTTTAACCACCCCCCAAATTCTTGACAGGCTCAAAGCTTATTGCCCATAAAAGACACAGTACTTCTGGATTACTGTGTGAACTTCAGGCAACTAACAAGACAGCAGAAGACTACATGGGTAAAGGTAAACAGCTGCTGACGGTGCTGTGGATGGCATCACCAGGCCACCCGGTACTAGTGGAGTGCTCTATATAAGACATGCAAGTGAACGCGCTTTGAGGCCCTCCAAAATGTAAATCTCTTCTCTGCCAAGAACAGTGCAAGGACTGTGAGGCATGACCCTGGTGTAGAGGTGAAGTTATTAATGTGACCTGTACTTGGATCAGTGTCACCAAGATGCTACTTTGAAATGGTGAACACACCCTGGAGACATTTGTCATATTAGATGAGGGCTCATGAAGGAAAATGTTCCTGGAGGCCCGACCCTGTGTGACCAGGCTTGGCTGGACACGGTAAGGACCAGTTAAGCCTCCAAAGCAGTGCTTGTTCCTGACCACCATCTCCCCAGCCACATAACTCTTCAATCAAGATGAGAAGCTCTGGCAGCCGGATACCCTGTTATACAGAAGAGAGAAGCCATGGACCTGCGGGGCAAAGGGAGTATGCACACATGCCATGCCACTGCTATGTGTGAGTAGCATGCCCGCACTTGAAGCTCAGCCTTAAGGCATACTCCCCAGCTTGTCTAGTACACAGAATCGTCTCAACAGCAGTAAAGTTGGAGGATTACAAAGTTGACATAGACAATGTCTGCTACATGTATATACAAGGGTGAGTCAGGAGTGAAGAAGTGAAGGAGTGAAAGACTCCAAGGAGTGCTGGTTCATTGGGACACACAGTGTGAAAAACTGAGATGTATTTTAATCTTCCTTCACCTATAGCTACCAAATTCTGAATGAGCAGCTATTTCCAGGCCCATACCTCAATGTGTCTCTCTTTGGTATGTTGTGACATCAAAGGAATATTCCACCTGGTGAGATTGCCTGAACACCAGTCTCTGTAATGGTTTCTTTGGTGTGAAAGTCTCCACACCTAGTATGTATGAGTGGGGATATATGTTCACCAGGTGGTGGCATACAGTCCCAGTCAAAAGTTTAGACACAGGTGAGTGTGTCCAAACTTTTGACTGGTACTGTATATGCCTACTGTGGCTGATGGCTGTGCATCAGGGAAATGATGTCCATCAAGCGCTTCTATGTGGATAACCAGCTTCTAATTGCCAGACAGGCAAAAGATATTATCAACAAAGTGAGTTATTGATGGCTTGATAGCTGTAACAGCAGGCATGCTCTAAGCCATGTCATCAGCAACTTACCCAAGAAGATCAGGTCAGAAAGTGGTGAAAACTGGCTAAAACATACAGCCATAGACTCCATGTACCTGCCCTGGGGCTGTGCTGGTCATCCCAATCAGATACACTGTGCTAAAAGCTGAAGTGTTTTCCTCCCACTATACTAGTCAGTATGACCCCCTTAAGGTTTCTCACAGGATTTACTACAAGGGTTCAAAGTTCTTGTTCAGCAGTTCTTGGACAAAAAGCAGTAGCGGGATGCGCTCCTTTTACCTGGTGACATGCTCACAGCATTGGAAGCTTGCTGAAATGAATGATATCAGACTGTTTTGCTGCTATGTGAGCACAGCTCTTGATCATGCAGCCAGTAAACGGGAGATTTACATCTTCTGAAATGTATCCTGGCATCCATACGGTAGTATGGGATACCTGTGCACAGAAGGCTATAGGAAATAGGATACAGGTGATAACTCAGAGCAACTTCCTATTAATTTGCAACAACCATTTCCTCTAAGGGGAAGTGAATCCAGTCCCTGTCAGCAAAACCTCTAGTGCATAAGTTGTGCACTATAATCCTGCTAACATTTCCCTCCATGTAATTGTCAATCCACTGTTCTGGCAGTCATCTGATGATTGCCAACTTCCAACCCTTTCCTGAAGCAGCTCCCATAGATCTATTTGCAGATTTCATTAAACCACTTTTCAAGTTGAAACTCCAGCCAATCCAGCTGTGTCTGTCACTGAAGCTCATGCCATCTGTGCTCCAACAATAAACCTTCTTTCAAAATCTTTTGCTCTTTGCATCTTGACACAAGATAAGAATCACTTTGGGCAGCATTTTATCCATGCCACAGAGTATATCTAAATGTTAACTGCTTAATTACCTCTACTAAGGAGGTTATGTCTTTGGTAGCATTTGCATGTGTGCCTGAGTGTGTGTGATTCTGTCTGAAAACACAATAGCATGAAAAGTTTTGAATGAATTCTGATAAAAATTTGTAGCGGTGTAGAGTGGTGTCATGTTAACAGTCATACATCCACCGAAGTATTCAAGGTCAACTTAATATTTATTAGTCAAAAACTTTATAACTTAAAAATTAGGATTCTTACAAGTTTGGTGTGTGTTGTCAACATATGGAAAGTATTGTATAAAGATTTAAAGTATCACGTCACATTTGACCTCTGACCCCTCCTTCAAGGTCAATAGATTAATCTGAAGGTCAAGGTGACAATCATGCTATATAGAGCTATTTAAAACTGTTTATTACTGCCATTAGGTATATAGAGAATGACAGATGAGGATTCTAAATTTCACATGACATCTGACCTCTGATTGCTTCTTCAAGGTCAAAAAAACTCAAACTTTAATAAAATTTATCTTTAAAACTGTGTTGGCAACATTTAAGAAATGATGCTGGTATATGGGGATTCTAAACATCACTTTATAGTTTGCATCCAAATAAGTCAAATTTGACCTCTGATCTCACTTTTACATTTCACATCTGCCATTCTTTGAAGTTGACCCCAAAAGTAGTAGTAGTAGTAGTTAATTAGAAATATACTTTTAGTATAATATTATATAATAAGCTCTAGTTATTCATGTCGTTATTTACAAATCACATGTTTTTTATTGTCCATTTCCTACTCCTGCATAATATTTGTGTAATCACAGTAAGCATCTGTCATGCTAGTCTTTCTATTCCCTTAAAATTAAATACTGCCCAGAGAGTGTGCTGCCTTGGCGGAGGTTTGCACTCTCTGCGTGCTTCTTGTTATATCATACATTGCACATTTATGGTAGCTTCTTCATTGGGTGTCTTTCTCCACTCATTTATTCAGGTTTATCATTTGTCACTCACTGGGATGTTTCACTACAAAGAGATGTCTTTATAACACTTTCTACAAAGGCTATGGCTATACTGCAATTTTAACTAAATTCATAAGATATCATGAAGCATCTTAATTTTTATTTAGGAGTAGCATGGTGCTAAACTTGTTATTCACCACTTATAATACTACAACCTTGCTAAAAGCGGCCATGGATAGTTATAAACATTTTAAAGATATGTTGTTATTATTTTTTAATGTGCTTTTATTGCATTATATATATGACCTTCGTAAAAACTGTTATTGAGGTTTCTTCCCACTGTGAACAATATCATACCTTGCTGATAGAAATAAAATGGCATATGGTTGTTTGTCTTTGTGTGGCTGAACTTCATTGCTGCAAGCTAGGACTCCAGTGGGGAGGGAGGGTCATTTAAGAATGAAAATAAGATACCCAATGGAGTGTTTTAATAGAAAGAAAATGCCAATTTTACGAGTGAGTGTCTTCCCACGGAAATGTGTGATTATGCAGGAAGAACTATGATGAGGAATTGGCTGTGTGCTTGCATGTTATCATGACTGTATATGAGTCTGCATGTGACTGAGCGGCTGACTGTGTCGCTCACTGTCTAGTCATTCATGCATGAAGTGTGCAAGTGTGCATTCCTACAGGGTGTGCTTACTGCATCCCTCACAAGGTCACCTATCCATACAGTTACTCTGGGCAGATTTACACCAGCAATCAATATGCATATTTCCTGATGATGCTGCAGTGCTGTGGGTGGTGGTAGTGTACCAGCAAGAGCCATCTGATCCTTTTCCTCATTTCTCAGTCTAGTCATGTGAGCCTTGTGTAAGGTAAGAGAAACTGAACATGTATACAATATGACCCAGATTTCCGTCGACTGCAGTAGCCAAGTTTGGAGCAGTTTACATCTAATTTGCATTTGCCACAAGCAAGTACGACAGATTTTATATGCAGTGTTGCTTGAGTTACAACACCCGAGGGTGCCAAGTTTATAATTAGAAATGCCCTAAAGTTTATATTTTTTCCAGTATCACTTAAAACTAAAGAGTTACATTAACAATGTCTTTTACACTTGACACGTTTAGATATTTAAATATTCATACAACAAATGTTATAAAAGTTCAAGACAAATGTGCTACTACAGGAGAAAAAAATATGGTTGCCTCATTCCTCCAGTGTGACTTAGAGGAACGCTCCAACCACACGTAAAATGATATGAAGAAGTCAGAAAAGTGTCCTGAGAGAGTTTTCTCTACCAGGATGAAAAATTACTGAGGAGCATGTCTCTTCTTTTCTATGTAGCCATAAATAGCAAGTCATTAAGAAAATGGCATCTGATGGGCAGATTAGGATGGTGCAGCACAAGAGACGTGTAATGAAGACAGTTGAACCTTACAGTAATCTTCCCTGTCCCACTCACCCATCTTATTGGCTCATACATTGTTTTCCTTATCTCACATAGCTTCAGACCACCTTTTATTCCTCCTTGTTCTTTCAAGTTGAAATGCAACTTGGACTCAGAGAAGAATGCAGGGTTTGGTTTCAGAGAAACACTCTTTTCAATATAGAAGTAAGATCACACTACTCTCATGAATAGTTCAAGGAATTATAGAAACAATGAGAGCTCAATATGCTGTGATGAGTTTAATGAACCTGGTAAAAAAGTGCTTTTATTGCAGACTGAAACATTCAATACACACTGAATGGTGATATGTAATTTCTCAGAGGGCTGCAATGCAAATGTGAGGCTAATACTAAACAAGTGTAGAGATGGTGAGTTATGCTAGGTGACAAATGAAAATGCAATACAAGGCATAAGGGGACTGTTGGGATTATGATGCATTCGAACAAGTATTAATAGAAAGGTAGGTATATGCTCACCTTATACACATGGATGCATTTTCCACATACATGTGGACACAAACTATGAGCAAAGCTCACATAATTCAGTTCAATTCAGTTTTATTTATATAGTGCCTAATCACAACAGTCACCTTAAGGCGCTTTATATTGTAAGTAAAAGACCCTACAATAATTACAGATAAAATCCAACAGTCGAAACGACCCCTTATGAGCAAGCACGTGGCGACAGTGGGAAGGAAAAACTCCCTTTTAACAGGAAGAAACCTCTGGCAGAATCAGGCTCAGGGAGGGGCAGTCATCTGCCGTGACCGGCTGGAGCTCAGGGGAGGCAGACAGAACAGAAGAGGAAGAGCGCCAGAGATTGATCATTACTAGTGATTAAATGCAGATTAGGGGTTATAGATATAATGGGGATATAATAGCTAATAGTTTTACAAATAGCTTTTTTGAGTTTTGTCCCTCATAATTCACAGTGCTCTAGAGTCTGTTTTTTTTACAATTATTTTGTGTAAGAAACTTTTTGAGTTGCACAGTGTTCATGAATGACCTTTGCCTACAATGTTAACTGTCAAATGTTCCGCTTTATATTAAGGAAGTTGTGATTGGTACTTAATGAAAGGCAGGTGCATTAGAAAGGTCAACCAAAGATGTGAATAGGCCTAAGTTCTAGAAAGATGGATACCCAATTAAAGCAAGTTAACTAGGCCAATTTTGCTCAAATAAAGTGAAAAATGTCATGGACTATAAATACACTGCTTGAGATGTAAACATGTAGATCAAAATTTTCAAATACAGTATGCCAAAATGTCTCACAGGGTAGCTACTTAGCCACTGATTATTATATATGTAATTGGCAGTTTAAAGCTCCCAAGAAAGAAGCAATATGATTGAGTCTGAACACGCAAACACACTGTAGGTAAACACACACGTCAAGTACCACAAAACAAGTACACACACATGCGCCTACATGAACCTGATGTACTGCAGCTGCCTGGTATGTATGCCATGAAGATGAATTTTGCATTTTGAAAAACAAAGAAGTTTGCACAGAAAAAAAAACGTAGTTTCAATATTTTGGGCTTGGGAAATAACACGTGTATTTGGTTGCCAGCAGAACACCTTAGGTTCTCCGGTGCATCAGCTCTTATTTACTTGGTTAGATGATTTTCTTGATGACAGATGACAATTAGATGGTTGTTCCAGAACCGTGGTTTCTGTCTGTGGACTGTGATACAGTCTGGGCCCAGTGGGATTCCACTGTTGTGTTCTGCTTAATAATCCAAATCCGCTAAGTCCCCCTTGGCCCACTTCAGTCCTTTGATTGCTCCTTGTATTTTTATTACGTTATACTCCATTTTCATAATCTGGTGCATAGCATTCTTATGGTGTGTGGTGGAGAAAATGAAAAGACAGAGCCTAACAAGTGATGCACTACGCTCTCCTAAGGTCATCTAGATTACAAGGGTCAGTCTCTAATCCTTAAAGCTGGGTTTGTTCTTAATTTGGAACCATAATTCTTGGAGCAAAGAAATCACTGCATAGAAAAGTGTCTACGAAGAAAAATGGCAAGGAGCATATGTTCATATTTATGCACATAATTTGTGTGTAAGCACAAATCTAAATATCCCTTAGCTTGCATGTGAAATCACCTGTTTTGCCACATGGGAGATGTCCCTAAGTGACGGAGGACAGATATCCATTTGGCTCAGTCACCCTGGATGATGCAACACGACCTTTTGAAGGAGGTCATTCATTTTACGATAAGAACAACAAAAAAGGTGGAAACAAGCTCGCTCAGCAAAAATCAGAATGGTAGAGTGTGACTGCCTTGTTCTGTAATCAATCTATATGTGCACATTAGTCCAGTGCACCTCAAAAGCCATGGCTTTGTTTAAACAGAATAAAGAAGTAGCATAGAAACTAATGAACTGTACATTAAAACTGCAATGAGGTGATCAGTATTACCTCATTAATAGTTTTATAAGACACGCATGCTCGGAAGCAAGAAACAGCACTAACCTTTACTGAAAGGAAATGTCATTGAATATGACTAAAATGAAACTAGTATAATCTTCTGTGCTGTGAAGGCAGTAAAATCTGTATTTATAAGTAGCAAAGCGGCAGTGTAATTACTTACAGTGTCGTAAACAGCAATTAATGTATGAATAGTTTTCATTTAAAATAGTAATACTTCAGTGGATCAGCTCTTATTTACCATTTGTGTCTTAAAGGAAAACAACAGTAAAACATTTGTTTGGTAGAGATATGTTTATACCACAATACTAACATAGCGTGTTTCACTAATATTTCCAAACTCTGTAACATTTCTTTCACAAATCAAATGCAACAGTGACATACAAAAATCTACACATACTGTATGTCACTGAATGCCTGGCAGGTATTCATTGCAGTGTACTCAGACATTCTTTGACAGTAACAGCGATTCAAAATGCAAGAAGATATTGCAGCTCTGCCATGTGCCCTAAGATAATACAAATTAATGTAGCAGGATTTATTCAAGAGCATATTGATTGAATATGAAGATTATATAGTTCTCCTACAGCCTGTCCCTGTCTTCTGATTTTGCAGCCTGATGCCAAGGGTAGATTTACATCTGTCTAATTTCGTGGTTGTCAGCCCACCATCTGGTATGGTATCAAAATTAAAGACAGGAAAAAATGATATCATACTGTCAGTCACACACACACACGCACAAATGTGGAATGAAAGTTACTGAAGCAGTCTGTGGTGAAAATCATGCAGATATCTATCAGTGGGATGTTTTTTTTTTTAGAAGGTTCTGTCTCGCTATAGATGTGAAGCTCTCTTTCAAGAAAAACGCTCACCTTGTCTTTAGCACATTTTAATGAATTCAAGTTTAAATTGGTTTTGCTTTCAACATGTGATATACTAAGGGCACAAACCTACAATTACCAAAGCTCTGAAAATATAACTATGTGTCTGAATTGGCCTGGGCCTCCCCCACATAGCTATTAAAAGTGAAAACTTTCATCATTTCAGGAATTCTTGTGCTTAAATGGGTAGCTTCAGAAGCCCTAGGATCTTTTCAGATGGCAGCAATGTAGGAAAATGACTAATAATTTGATTGGAGGAGTTGTTGCAGCAGACAGATTCAGTTAAGTGTGGTGAAGATGGTGGAGCACCCTTTTTTTGCAATTTTTTTAATATTTGTGATTTCTCCAAGTAGTCAGGAAATTTTTCAAAATTATTGACACACGTTTGAAGCCTGTGAATAACCAAAATTGGACAGATATGTGTTTATCATCATTTGATTTTTCTCTTATGCTAACATTATTGTTTTTGTCATAAAATTTTTTTTGATGGTTTGAATAAGATTTGGCTTTTCTCTTCATTTATTCTCATTTGGTCTCTTGGATTGTGGTAAAAGATCCATTAGGACGTACTGGGAGATCTCAGAGAACAAAAGCAGGAATATTTGGTGCTTCTCAAGGTCTCAGACAGGGAGGCTGTAGATTTTAAAGCAGCCTAATTACATCTGAGACATGTTATTTTTATTTATTTATTCATTGCATTGCTTTTGGGTGGGCAAGAAGAACCACTTTTATACTCTCAGTTTGATGATTTGGAACAGAACAATCACATAGTTCAAAAATGTTTCCCCTGCAAAAAGGCTTTAAAGTGACTCCATAACTCACATCCTTGTAGCAAGTTGAACATGTCATCAGCTTTGTGGAAAAGAACTGAGTCAGTTAATTCTCAATACATTATTTGTCTGCTGGTGTAATAATAATAGGGTGAATGCTGTACAGTTTGTACATATGAGACTCTAAATAGTTCAAACAAGGAAACTGTCTAATAAACACCTGACGTTGTTAAAGGGTGTTTGGATGTGTGACGCCTGCTTTTACATGAGAAATACTACAGAAATACATGAGAGAGCTACAGTGTATCACAAAAGTGCGTACACCCCTCACATTTCTGCAGATATTTAAGTATATCTTTTCATGGGACAACACTGACAAAATGACAAAGATGTTCTATTGGGTTTAGGTCTGGAGACATGCTTGGCCAGTCCATCACCTTTACCCTCAGCCTCTTCAATAAAGCAGTGGTTGTCTTAGAGGTGTGTTTGGGGTCATTATCATGCTGGAACACTGCCCTGCGACCCAGTTTCCAGAGGGAGGGGATCATGCTCTGCTTCATTATTTCACAGTACATATTGGAGTTCATGTGTCCCTCAATGAAATGTAACTCCCAAAACACCTGCTGCACTCATGCAGCCCCAGACCATGGCATTCCCACCACCATGCTTGACTGCAGGCATGACACACTTATCTTTGTACTCCTCACCTGATTCTGAACCAAACAAATGAATCTTGGTCTCATCAGACCATAGGACATGGGTCCAGTAATCAATGTCCTTTGTTGACATGTCTTCAGCAAATTGTTTGCAGGCTTTCTTGTGTACAGATTTCAGGAGAGGCTTCCTTCTGGGGTGACAGCCATGCAGACCAATTTGATGTAGTGTGCGGCGTATGGTCTGAGCACTGACAGGCTGACCCCCCACCTCTTCAACCTCTGCAGCAATGCTGACAGCACTCCTGCGTCTATCTTTCAGAGACAGCATTTGGATGTGATGCTGAGCGCGGGCACTCAGCTTCTTTGGACGACCAACGCGAGGTCTGTCCTGAGTGGACCCAGCTCTTTTAAAACGCTGGATGATCTTGGCCACTGTGCTGCAGCTCAGTTTCAGGGTGTTGGCCATCTTCTTGTAGCCTTGGCCATCTTCATGTAGCGCATCAATTCGTCTTTTAAGATCCTTTTAAGATCTGTGCCATGAGGTGCCATGTTGGAACTTTCAGTGACCAGTATGAGAGAGTGTGAGAGCTGTACTACAAAACTGAACACACCTGTTCCCTATGCACACCTGAGACCTAGTAACACTAACAAGTCACATGACATTTTGGAGGGGAAATGACAAGCAGTGCTCAATTTGGTCATTTACAGGTGTAGTCTCTTAGGAGTGTACTCACTTTTGTTGCCGCTGGTTTAGACATTAATGGCTGTATATTGAGTTATTTTGAGGGAAGAATGAATTTACACTGTTATATAAGCTGCACACAGACTACTTTTCATTGTGTCAAAGTGTCATGGTGTCAGTGTTGTCCCATGAAAAGATATACTTAAATATCTGCAGAAATGTGAGGGGTGTACTCACTTTTGTGATACACTGTACATGCCCCCAATAGATGAAACACAGATGTGCAGTAGTCCAGTACTAGTTGCAGAAGTTTGCACGTGTGCATGCATCTACACACCCACAGACACACACAGCACACACACACAGACAGACACACACACACACTTTTAAACTGAATCTGAAATGTGGCTTTCATTCGAGTCCTAATTCTCTTGCAGGTGACAGAGACACGGACGGGCCCTCTGGGATGCAGTAGCTATGACAATCTGGACTCAGTTAGCTCAATCCTTCTGCAGAGCCCTGAGAGCAAGCTTCATCTACAAGGTAAACACCGTCCACACTCATCCCCAGAAGGCTGGATGTCACAAAGAAGCAGGGTCAAACTTTAGTTTGGCCGTGAAAATGAAATGACATTTGTACACTTAGGTGAAATAGTCTGAGGTGAACTAGAGAAATGGTTTGTGGTTCCTGAAGAATTGAAAGTCAATGCATTTTTTAATTGGTACTGGGATTGGGATAGAATTGCTCTCCATTCCCATCTGGGGATTTCAACACGTTGGTCTGGTTATAGACGTCTGCTTGTGTTCTAATGTGATTGTGTCTTAATTCTCTCTAAGCTTTGATCAAAGACAGGGCTTCAAAATAGTTATTTGAACTGTGCAAACGAATCAATCGTGAGAGTATAAAGTAGCACTATCTGTGTAGGTGCAACGCACAATAAGACAACTGAAACAGAGTGTTTAGCAGTGATTTTTTTTGACAGTGTTAGAGCCATACTATAGTTTGGAAAAACAAGCTCACTCTTCACGCAGGAGTCATTTTCATTAGGAATTAGAGTATTAGAAAATGAATCTACTTTTCTCATGGATCATGCATTGGTCAATTCAAATAGCAAATTTACCCATGAATAGTTATGTTCTTTTAAACAAAAGTAGGTCTGTCTTAAACACTGACACAAGTAACAATTAGCCTAAGCGGGAATTACGCGCAGTGACAGTCACCCTGGGGGAAAACAAATGATGAAAGAGTCTGTAACTATGGTCAAGTGTTTGAGAAGCATGATCGCTTCTTTGATTTATTTCAGTTTATGCAGGTTATTAGAACTAGTTTGAAAATCACAGAGGCCTATTTTCAGTCCACACATCTCCGTCTTCCTCTCAGAAGGGATCATTACGCCGTCTCTAAAGTCAAAAAACTAAGTGGTTTGTCAAAGAAACACTTTTAAGTCCTCGGCTGCCACTTACTCAAAGCACTCTATAGGTTTTGGGAAAAGCTTTATTGTCATGCACCAAATGTATTAGCCTTGTGCTTTGAAGAGTGCTTTGTCACAGAATTGATAGATGACAGGCCTGGGAAAGATTCTTTCTTTTGGCTTGATAATAACCCCACTAGAAAGCGAATGCTTTTATGATTGGTTACTGGCATAGCAATTTTTATTAAACTAAATTATATTGGTGTGTGTGTGTGTGTGTGTGTGTGTGTGTGTGTGGGCGTGTGTGTGTGTGTGTGTGTGTGTATGCTTATGTGTACCAGAGCATGGTGGTGGCAGGGGTGTTAAGAGCTTGTCTGAAAATGCGCTCTTTGGAGAGCAATCATTGTTTCTGCTTTTAATTAGAGGACAGCTGATGGTGTAACTTCTTCAATAACCACGGTACTCTTCAAAGTGATGGCACTTCACTCAGCCCATGAAGAGGCATGTAGTCAGGAGAGAGCTTTTAAGGTCTATGCTGATCAAATATGTTAATAATGAGATTCGATCATTCAATTCAACTTACAGTTTTTAATGTTAGGAAGATGGTTCATTTTAAGTTACTTTTTTCTCTTATTAAATAATATAGTTCCCTCAGATTGAGGTAGTTTTCAATTTTTGTAAAGACTTTGTCCTCTTGTAATTCAAAAATTGTTATACGTCTCCTTATTTGTCTGACTTTAGTGGGAAGTGTATTACAAAGCCTTTGCTCACTTCTGTACATGAGATCATGTCATTTTTCCTCAGTAACAACAAACACAAACAGGTGACAAAAAATACTGAGGTGCTCTTTACCCTGAGCTGTTAGGTTCTGCTCATAGCGTCTAAGAAATTTTGAAAAAGAGTTAAACTCTTTATCATACAATTCAAATTTGAAAAATGTTGGAACACTGTGAATAATACAAATAAAAACAGAATGGAATGATTTGCATCTACAAATTGTGGGCAAATTTCAGAATAATGTTCCTTGATGTCAATTGGGTGAGGGGTGGCTGAAGCCTATCCCAGCTGCCATAGGGAAAGAGGAAGGGTACACCCTGGACAGGTCACCAGTCTGTCGCAGGGCTGACACAGAGAGACGAGACAACCATTCACACTTATGGGCAATTTAGAATCACCAGATTAAACTAACCCCACTAATTGCACTATGGAAGGAAGCCAGAGTACCTGAAGAGAATCCGCACAGACACAGATTTGAACCCAGGACCGTCTTGCAGTCAGGCAACAGTGCTAGCCATCTCGGCACCATGCAGCCCTTCTACAGTACATAATTTCACAAAAGATTCTGAGAATTCAGAGAAATGTCTGTGCACAAGAGGCAAGGCAGAAAATCAGTTGTGGCTGTCCTTGATCTTTAGGTTCTCAGGCAGCACAGCACTAAAACTACAGTACCAGTCAAAAAATTGCATAATTCTTTACACGGAATACATCAGCAACACTTCCAGAAATCTGCAAACACAGTTCACTATGCCTTCCACAAATGCAGGTTAAACCTCTCTCATCCAAAGAAGAAGCCATATGTGTACGTGGACTGGAAACGCTGTCTTCTCTAGACCAAAGCTCATTTAAAATGAACTCAGGGAAAGTGCTTTGTTTGTTGGACAAATTAAAATTTGAAATTCTTTTTGGAAAACATGGATGCCTTGTTCTCCGGACTAAAGACGAGAGGAACCTGGCATATTGTTGTTCAGGTAGTTAGGTTGTTTAGTGTAGCTGCTAGTGCGAGGGCAGTATTATGTCATCTAAATGTTGTCACACATTGGTCAGATAAGAAAATGTGCCAGTGTGTTGCTCTGAAATACATGGTCAGTGTATTTGCTAATTAATATGGTGAACTTGTTGGACAGTCCTTATGGACAGCTTTCACAATGTTGGAAGGTTCATTAAAAAAGTGAAACAGCATCACCACACAGCACTCAGCATGGATATTAAGAAATGCATGTCTTTTTTACACAGAGAGCATTTTGTGCTCTCTGTGTAAATTTATTCAGAAATAATAAGCAAGAGTTAAAAGTGTATCTATTTATATTTCTTTTTTTTTAATTGATAGGTATATAAATGTATTTGCTGGATTTTATAAGATTATGGATGCAAGAAAGTGTTCTGTTGGGAATCACCAAAATCATTATCATGACCAAAAGAGTATCTGTGAAGGACAGTGAGCACATAGACCTGCCTTTGCTCTTAACTGCAGGTGGAAACCGATGAATCTTAACTAGTTGCCAGTAAACTGCCTTCAGGAGAAGAGCTGAGTGACCATGGTCAAATCTGCCTAGGACCAGCCCTTTAATAAATGAAGGAGTAATGAATGTGTGGATGATCGTGGACTCTCCTAAATGCACACCCACATCAAGCAAACATATTCAGCAGAAAAAATACAATGCATATAAAATCCAGGAGCCCATGGGTTCAATGGGATAATTTCTTTCATTGTTCTCCTGTTCCTTCAGTTAAACTGATACTGATGACATTTAGATAAATGGAAGTGAAATACATAATCAGAACATAAAAAATATATATGAGTTGTCATCTTTGCAGCATTTACTTGTATCTAAGAGGACTTTAAGTGTCACGGTGGCTCTAAATGCCTGCTTTTTTTGTTTTTTCTCTTTAAACAAAACACAGTTCTATTATCTGCAAGATTTACTATTCCTAGACTGGCCTTTACATTGAGTGCCCAAAAAATAACAGCTTTGACAGCATTGTCCTCTTTTTACAATGCACCATAAATGAACTGCACAGACTATCCCTTGAGGAGGATGACATTGGCTGGGTCCAGTGCTACTCTAATAAGCACTAGCAGCTCTCAGCACATCTAATGAACGCCCACAATGTGTCTCATTTACAAATGCCTATTGACCTTTTACCAGACAATTAGCTGAAATGCTAACTTTTGGCATTTAAACTGTGGGGAGGAGTCACATCTGGCCAGTATCAAGCATCGCAGATCAACGTCTACTATCTAATATCAAAATATGCTCATCATGCAACATTTTGTCAGTTTTTTTAAATTTACAGTCTTTTCTAAATAATATTTTCAACAAGCAGTGTCTGTTGTCTGTTAAAGCATACATGTCTCTACAGTTATGATTTAAAAGCATAGGAATTTTTTGGGAGGAATTTTGTGAGAGAGGATGAAATTCAAACAAATAGACTGAACTAAAGGTGTTAAAACTGTAAACCATCTGATTACTGTATATAGAAATTATTTGGTGTGTTCAAGGACAGAAGGAAAATGCATTATGAACTTTAAAACTTTACAAAAAAAACCTGTTTAATAATGATGTAGTTATTGTAGTGGTACCATGGCTATCCAATATCATCATATCTGCAGTGCATTAATTAATGCTTTAATTACCATGCATCCATTCACTGCATTGATAACAGTTAATATTTGGTCAAAGTTACATCCTTCATCCGCCAGGATGAGAGCAGAGGCGGAGGTATGTGATCACTGACATTTGTTTTTCAGTTTTTTTATTTATTTATTTTCAGAACGACAACTCGCAGCAGTGGAGCACTGTAAAGGAAAAAGCCCTATTAGTTTTTCTGCCAATTTGTGCAAGTTAACTTTCTTCAGAATCAGGCCCAAACTGGTTTGATGGAGGATTCACTGTCTAGTGTTAGAAATGTGGAGTCCTGTAAAAATTAAGTACTTTACTGCTTCCAGAGGAATTAAATAGGTGCTTTTGAACAAATGTACTTGAAAAAACTGATCATGAGCAAGTGTGATCACCTCTGTGTAAGCAGGTGTTTTGGCAGTTTGCTGGTCTGGAGCAGTCGGGTGTGTGTTAACAGAGCATCACAGTCTTCCCAGGAGTAGACGTCCCAACAAACTCAAACCCAAAGTCCGACCGTGCAGTGCTCAGAGAAACTGCAAAAACCCCAAGAGCTACATCTCAGACTCCTCAGTTAGCATGTTAAATGTAAAACTTCATGACAGTATAATTAGAAAAAGACTGTACAGGTACAGTACGGCTGGTTTGGATGAGTTGCCAGGAGACACCCCCCCCGATAAAAAGCCTGACTGACCTGAATTGTAAGGTTGTAAGGAAGATCACATATAACATGAGGTTAGTTTCCATTATTCAGGTTTTTATGATTTTTCCGTGTAGCTTCACCTGTTTACATGTATTTTCGCTACTCTCTGCACTGAAAGTGTGCGAGGAAAGTGCTTTTGAAGCAGCTGCCTAAATCACCACAGGCGAGGATATGAAGAGACTGCAAAAACAATTCTGAATTACACTTTGAGAAGGCGCAATTGCAGAATCGTGTTCAATGTTATGCGCATTTCTTTTCCAGTTAGAGTGATCTCCTTAGTGGTGATGATTGTATGATCTCCCACAGAAATGTAGCCATTTGTGATGATCCAAGACTTTTTTTAAGTATATTTTGTCAGCTTTCTCAGATTGTTTGTTTTTTCTTTTGTATCTCAGTTTTGTGTTTATAACTTTTTTCGAACAATATTGTAGCTCATTTGTCTTAACTCACTTTTACCCTTGTTTTTCATGCTTTTCTAATTTAAGTCTTCAGCAAGCCAAAGTGTATTCCACATTTTGAACAGTGTGAATATTTATGTGTAATGCTTATGCTGCATCTTCTTCATCTTATGAGAATAAATAGACATGAATAGAAATTTTAAAAAGCATAATCTAGACTAGCCATTTTAATTGCTCATGAATTAAATAAAGAGATCATATTAGTATGCAGGGCCACATGAGTTGCAGCATGGATGCAGTAATAGAAAACCCACTCTGTTTCATTCTTCTAATTAAACTTTTAATCACGACTTTTTTTCTCCTTGTTTTATTATTATTATTGTTATTTATTTATTTTTTAAATCCAGACCTCTGCAGTTTATTAGGTTGTAAGCATAAATGCTGTGTGTACAAATAACCAATTACAAACCTGTGATCAATTCTTTTTTTTTTTTTTTTTTTTTTTTAGTATTTGCCTTGAAATTATTTGGATTAAATTGGTCCAGGACCACACTCTCACTTAGAAAAAACAGGCAAGAAATAAACAAGCTAGTGAATTTAGTTGTGGTTAGAATTTTCCTAAAGATACCTAAGACCAAAATAAAATAATTTTCAAAGGGGAATGTTTTTCCTCTCCTTCCCACCCATGTGGTCCACTCTTTGTGAGCTGTGGGGCTGTGAGCCAAAGATAACACATTGCGGATATGACACTCGCGGGATAGTCCCTTTGCTTTAACTTAAATTTAGATTAGGATACTGTAGTGTAATCTCACATCAAGGGAGCTACCTATCAAAGCCTAAACTCAGTTTTCTCCCACAGTTTTGCTTTGTAAAATGTTTTTCAAATAAATCTTGTGCTCTCTCTCCATATTCCCTCACTTTCTTTTTCAAACAATCACCAGAAATTAAAATTCATGCTTGAGTTAGCAAAGCTTTTATCTGTTAAATGTGAACCATCCCATTGCTTAAAGTAAATATAACTGTGAAGGCTGGTTTAGCATCTGGGGTGCATACTATATGGAGTAATTTATTGTCAGTCCTTGACAGTAGAAAGAGGCATCAGGATGAGATAGAAACAAAAGGTTTTTGTAGACACATGAGATGAAATCATAGTGTAAATATAAATTAAGATATTAGCTTGCACACCCTGATATTTGACATGACACAGTTCAGTCCATTTTTTCCCCCCAAATTAATAACTTGATACAGTCTACACATAAAATCCTGAAAGGTTTTTAACTTTAATAAATCTTGTGACTAACTGGCACGTCCACTTTTTAGGAACTGGTTTGTTTATTATTTTATGTTTTATCTGAATGAAAGATACGCACTATTTAGTTTTACTACAGCTGGGAATTAAATGCACTCTTATTCTCCCTCATCAATTTGTTTTTTATTTGTTCGTCCTCTCTCTGGGCTAAAGCTTAAAAACCTGAAGATGTTGGTTTTGGCTGGATCCTCACTTTCAGCCTGAGACCTAGAAGTAAAAATAGCTTACTGAGGAATGAGAATTAAATGAAACAGGGGATTAACACATGGTAGATAAATGGTTTAGATTTTAATAGTTTTCTTCAAATCTTGTGGAGTGTGTTTTCAGGGTAGCGAGAAAGAAATAACAAACCTATTTCCTGTCATCTGTTAATAGTTATACTGTAGTTTATTAATTTAGAAAATGTATTTTTAAATCGCAAACCAGCAGGAGCTTTTGGTGCATTAAGGCAGAGTCATAGAATATTGTTTGTGCAATGCGAGATCCTACATAAAGCGACAAAACATGTGCTGGGGCTGAAAATTACAAATTGGTAACATATATTAACTGCACCAAAGAACGATAAAAGGCCCAGCAACCTCCACAAGCCATTACCTTGCAAGGATCCAATCACCTCCAGTATGGCTGTCATAAATTAGCACCAAAACAAAAGCAAACTAATTTGCTTCCTTCAGTCCCCACCGCATGCTTTTCTCTTTTTCCAGTTTCCTCAAGAGCCTATATTGGAAGAGCCATGAGCCTATCTTGGAAGATTTATGAATATGTTAGAATAGCCTGAGCCAACAGTTTTCAAAGTGGTGAAGTGAAAATAAATTAAACTGGCCCTGTAGGCAAGTCGTGCACAGAGTGATGAATTAGATACTCATTGCTCTGTCGCTCGATGTCTGTCCCTCTTTTCAAGTGAAAATGCTGCAAACAGGGAAAGACAAACAAGCATACAAATCAATTAAGTTTCTTTGTTGATGGACTTGTTGAAAAATTGATTTGGGGACTATAAGTATATTAGTAAACACGCTGTTCTGGTTACCAGAGAATAATTTCCTAAAGAAAAATATCTGATGCAAAGCATGGCGAGCAAATGCTAGATGAGCAAAACAATAAATCTTCAGAGGCATTTTCATCATCTTTCTCTCCAACTCAGTTACCCTCTCTCTGCTGCTCTGCTTCTTTTTCTATAAACACACACATAAACAATAGTCTTGATATATTCATCTGTTTCTCTCCGGAACCTGCAAAACTACAAATTTTTGATGACATTTAGAAATTACAAGGTAATTTGGACTACATCCCATGGTTTGTCACAAATATCTGTTGAATTGCTTCTGAGAAGTGCCCATGCATTAGTTTGAGGCAGCTCTTTATGAAAACACGCATCCTTTTTGGCAAGACAAGCAATAGCATAGGATCATTTTTAAATTGGATGGCTGTAAACATGTTTTTCACTTCTCCCTAACATGCTAAAACCCCAAACCTGATGTAATCTTTCCACGTCGACCTGGAGGTCAGTTTTCAATTGGAAGAGGTCGTTCAAGAGTTTCGATTTGGGCCAGCATGATCATAAATCTCTCTCTCTTTTTTTCCTGCTCAGCCCTGCTGGCTGTAGGCTGCCACTTTTTGGTTTTTCCACTTAGTCTTAGTTGATTAGAAGTTTGTTTATCTTTTCTTTTGGATTTGGAAAGGTTTTTTTTTTTTTACACTTTTTTTAAATGTCATGTATCTTGGTGTTCACATTGTTATCTATCTTAAAGTTGGTGTGCATTTACACAAAAGGAGTTAGATCATAATAATTAATAACACTTAAAGTAATTTCCCATGAAATCAGGCACTGCAATATTCGAAACACATTTGTATTGATACGTTAAGCCTATTAGGAGCACTTATAACTGTGTGTTGCGCAGTTTGCTGGCTGATGTTATCACACCTGTGTCTTGAAAGGCCAAATCATTAAATAACAGCCCAGAAAACACAGTTTGTCTAGAATTCAGCAGATTGTTTATTATTAGAAGAGTGTAAAGCAAAAAGGTGTTTCTCAATACAAATGAACAATATGTCTCTGTTTAGGGATGTTTGATGTGAAATTTGAGCTTTTGATCTCAGATGTGTACACAGCCCATTGTGACACTTTGAGGGCAGTTGTATCTTTTATAACTGAAATGGAAATGTCAGAGCTTGTCATATGTCTCTCCTCCCCCTCTCTAGGGTTCTTGTAAAACATGTGATTTCTGCAAGAGGCCGCAAAGGATGTGCACGTGTAAATGCACAGGGTTGTATGCGTTCCTCTGTGTGTGTGCATGCGCACAATTGTGTGACTAATACAATATCTCACCAGCCGAAGCCTACTACTAAAACTGCTGTGCAGGGACACAAGGCAGCACATGATAGAACAGCTTGAACAGCACAGCTGAAGTGCACATGCAGCCAACAGCAACCACATATCTAATTACTTGCTGAAGCCATTTTGGAATAGAGCTAAAAATCATTTTGAAATTATACTTAAATGGACTGACACTGTTAGGATATTATTCCTAAATACATACAAAAAAAAAAAAACAGTACATGTTTGCATTTTTTGTCCTACTCTGATAGTGTAGAAAGCCAAAGGAAGGGGAAGAAGTAATCACTAAGTTACTTTTACTCTGACCCAATGTGGATTTCTGTGTTCTGTGTCCAGCACAGCTGACAATAATTCAGCACCATGACAAACTCATCTGCCTCTCTAGACTGCCTGCCCTGCTCAATTCAACAACTGCTTCAACATGCAATTTCAGCATTCCTCTTTTTTTTTCCGACAGCAGGAACAGCGAGCTCTGAAGGCCAAGACCATTTTTATAAGTAATTTATCCTTTTACAATGATTGCTGCACCTGCAGCCTTGCTTGCTATTTGTGTTAAAATTAAATAGGTGGCTTTTCATCAAAGCTAAACCTATATAGAGATATTATGTGAGATATTTTGGTCCCAAGTCTCTTCACACACACAAGTGCATATCATGGATTTGCAGGCTCTTGTATCTTAATATGTCATAAGATAGGATGTCATATGTCATGAAGTAGGATTTTCCATTTCTTTGCTGTTTTGCTATTTTGAGTGCACACATTTTATTATATATTTCTCTACCATAAAAATGTTGGAAAGAATAAAAAATATATAAATATTAATTGAACTGTCCCAAACAATTTCCCCCACACCATTTCTTAAAATTCACTGTAATGCTAATTTGTGACAATACACTCTGCTGCCTTCTAGAGTGCTTAAAACACTTATGATAATCTGCAGTAATCTACTCAGCAAAGACACACCAACACATTATCCATTTGAATACTAAGTATACCTCATTCAGAACTTTAAAAAATGCTAACATATTCTGAGAGCTTAGAATAGCTCCAGGGGAACATGTTATCCTCTGTCAGGTCCAACACACACACACACACACACACACACACACACACACACACACACACACACACACACACACACACACACACACACACACACACACACACACACACAACACTGTCAGAGACCTAAAGTGCTTTTTGCAAAGAAATGAAAAGTGGATAAATAGCTACTTCAGCTACACCTTTACCTCATAGCCTGCTAAGAAATAGGCAAACGCAGCAAATCTCATATGCTGTATTAAGTATATAAGATCAGCAGGAATGGCTGGGTAGGCCTAGACTGAAGAGAAACAGACCCTCATCCAATTCAGAGGTCTTTGGTTTTGTATCATGGCTGTAACGATAACCTCCAATGGTAATTTAATGCCCCCATTGAAGTAATGCACTTTATTGCACCAGTGGATTAAGTAATGATTATTTTGTGAAATTGTGGCCACACAATGGTCAATTAATCTTTAATGAAACTGTAACTTATGAGGCGGAGCGTGGCTTTCCAATAAGCAGGCAACTGCTTGCCAAAGCAGTTACAAGCCTCAGTTGCGGACTACACACCCTATCTATCACCATGTAAAAATAGAGCACTCTCGAAAAAGACACAATGAAAAGGCAAAGTCACAGTTGCAGAGTCTCCAATTTTAGCATTCATGGGATGGTGTGGGCCTATATCCTCCAAACTACGTGAAGAAAATATATCAGCCTCTGATGTATGCAATAAGATTAACTGCCATTTTGAGGTGCTATTTATTTATTTAGAGCAAGCCAGGCATAGGGGTTGCAGGGAATTATTTGCACTGACAGAGCATGAAGTTGGAGGTTATCAAAGACCTGCACAGGAATTCCAATACAGTACGTTTCATTTCCGCATCTCCTCCTTAATCATAGTAAGTGTAACTCTAAGCTCCAGTGTTTTCCTTGACATGTACCTGCTCCAGAGCCATATAGACAGTAGCTTTGTACCTCATTCATTTTCACTGTATTCACGTGTTGTTGCACTAACACATCAAAGCTGAGCAAGTCACAAAGATAAATGTTTTTACTCTGATTAGTTTCTCATTTTATTTTTGGCCCGCAGGCTTTAATTCTCTTACTCATTCCACAATGCACTAACAAATGTTGATGGATTTACTTTCTGTGCATGACATCATTCCAACACACAAGTGGAAGGACAAGACATCAAATTTACAATTCTTGAGTGTGCGCTCAGCATGAGAACGTAGAGGAGAGCAGACGAGGTGAAGAAACAGAAATGAGGAGAGTGATTGATGGACTGAATGAGAGCCAAAGGATGATGGGGAAGAGTCAAAGGGCATGTGCATGTGTGTGGCTGCAGTAGGAGAGAGTGGAATGAAGTAAGACAGTAGAGATTTGCGAGAGATGGAGAGAATGGGACATAAACAGTGAAAAAAGAGACTGGAAAACAAGAGATTGTAAGACACATAGTGCCGAACTCAATGTCAGCATCCCAGATGGTTCCCGCAGCAATTTTCCAGTAGCAAGAGTGATATCAGAAAAAGAAAATATGTACATGTTGATGCAGAGTTTGAAGTATGAGGTATGGTTAGACAGAAGAGGGAAAGAGGGAGGGCTGAGGCACTTGGTGTTATTGTGCACCCGGCCGCTGGCACCAGCACTGTCAGTGAGCAGCGTTGATCCGTGAACTTGCCATCTGGATTTTCCCACAAATCACATTAAAGTTTCAAGCCCAGGAATACATCAAGCTAAATGAATATTGGATCCAGACAGGCCTGATGGAGAAAAAGCCCTGTGCAACCCAGCTCTTTTGTGGTCAGACATGATCTATTCATCCCCTTTACTCCCACCATCCCTTCTTCCTTCTGTTCCCCTCTTCACTGATGGGCAGTGGTTCTGATGAGCTGTGGAGGGGAAAGAAGCTTAAACATAATAGTACATATTACAAGCACAGACTCTAGTATAAAGGCTATAAGAGTCATTACATTATTGCAAATGATAAAATTACTTGCAGAAGCCTGGAATTTGATCTAAAGTAACACAATTTTGTTTAACTATATTTGCATCATGCTTCTATTCAAATACAGTAAATATGAAAATCAAAGTTTAGAAGAACTGCAAAACATTGCAGATCGAAGTAACCAAACACAGCATACATTACTCTTAATTATTTCACCTGAAATCGGCCTATGTTTTAGATCCAGCTTATTGAAGCCTTAATCTGTTTCTAAATTGCAGACAGTTATATGTTTATTGTAGAATATGTTGCAGGTAAAAATAAGGAGGATTAATTGCTGCATGTGCATGCATAATAAGAGACACTATTTGACTCCATGAGAGCTCAGTGAAAATGATTCATGTGCACAGTACAAAATTATATGCTTACTTTCCCTTTCATTTTAGCAACATTATGTTGACTTTGCATAAATGGATTTCTGTTTTCACCGAAAGGTGAAAATAATATGTGTGTGGCAAAAATAATGCAATCATTCATCATTCAATAACATGTTTTGTTCTGGTTCCTGGTTGCATATTTTCTGCTGAAGCACTGTTTGTGCTCAAGTAAAAGCCATTAAGAAAATATGGCCTCGCCAAGATGCTGTTTCATACAAGAAGGAAAAAATCTATTTAGTTCTTTTCCAATCCAGTGGCTTGTAGAGCTGGGGATTTATTTTCCCCAGGCCTGGACTGAAGAGAAAGCCTGCACTGTTAGCTGTCCAAGCTTCAGTTCTGTGAGATCCCCTGGGTGAGATATGGATTGGCTTGGAGTCTAGAAATTATAAATACCTTGTCAGTGATAGTGAAGAGTGAAGAGGTTCAGCTATAGCTCTAAATTGGTCTCAAGAATACACATTCAGCTATTGTGTTTTCTGTATAATTAGCAGAATGCTGCAAATTTGGGTATGCAAGCCACAAGCAGGTATGAATGGTAAGACGCATTAAAGTACATGCATACATGCTAGAAAATGAATACCAAGGGAAATGAATTTACTGCTAAAAAAACCGAACATGGCACACAAGAGTAAGCATAAATCATGGCTTTATACATTGTCATCATGAGTGACCCGCCTTAGAACAGGCAGTTCTAGCTGAACAGAGAAGATTGCTGGAGCACATCCTTTAGGAAAATAAATGAGTACTTATGACACAAAGCAATCTTAGTGGAGCAGTCATTTCTTTGCCTTTACCCTCTTTTCTGGTAAGCTGGTCTGTGAAAAGATATTGTATATGTATCATGACACAGCAGCATGACAGACAACACATACACTCAAAAAATATTTATGCCCAAAATGCTGACTTTAAGTAATTTGATTACATGTAAATTTGCCATGTAATTGTGTTATGTAAGTACAATGTAAAAGATTAAATTTAATGGAATCTGGTTTAATGACATTTACTTGATTTAGTTTATGTTAGCATATTAATTATTTGAGGGCCGCACCGTGGTGTGGTGGCCTCACAGCAAGAAGGTCCAGGGTTTGAATCCACCATCTGGCCGGGGCCTATCTCTGTGAAATTTGTATGTTCTCCCCGTGTCTGCGTGGGTTCTCTCCGGGTACTCTAGCTTCCTCCCACAGTCCAAAAACATGCAATTAGTGGAGTTAGGATAACTGGTGATTCTAAGTTGCCCATAGGTGTGAATGTGACTGTAAATGATTGTCTGTTTCTCTGTGACAGACTGGCTACCTATCCAGGGTAGAGCTGGGATAGCCCCACCCCGCAACTCTGAATTGGATAAGTGGAAAGAAAATGGATAGATGGATTAATTATTTGAATTAATAAACTTTTGATTTTATATATTTCAGTTGCATTTTACTTAAAATTATTGCTTCATGTTTATGAGGGCAAAGAATCAGTTTTTGTATGTACTTTTACCCTAAAAAAGCATTGGATTAAAAGTTATGAAAATATCATTCATCTCGCACACTTTCTATATATTTTTCTGTACATTTATAGAAATACTTTTCAACCTGGTTTCTGTGTGCCCAATGACTGTAATGCATGTTTCCTTCTGCATTTTATTGAATATTCCATTAAGATGTGGTTTTTTTAAACACGCTGTTTCACATTATGTGTTTTAGGTCTGCAGGTCATTTTCCCAGAATACCTGCAAGAGAAATTTGTCCAGTCAGCTCTCAGCTACATTATGTGCAACGGAGAGGGAGAATATGTGTGCCATAACAACGAATGCATCTGTCAGTGTGCCGAGGAGTATCCCCAATGCAACTGTCCCATAACCGACATCCAGATCATGGAGAACACCCTGCTGGGGATGTATGAGTCATGGGCAGCCTCTTATAAAGACTTTGAAAACTCTGGTAAGCTCGAATATCCTCCGAGTTCTAAATACCATGAAAATCATGAAAGTATAATAACATCTGAGGTCTATGCATTTTTTTAATAGTTTAGCGTGAGAAAAAAAATTCTGATACATTTAGCCCTCTTCATTCTGAAGCACTAATCAATACTTAAGGCAACCATAGTGTAATTTTCATTAAAAAACATATTAATAGAAAATAACGAGTGCCTTTGAAAATAGCAGAAATCTTTATAATACTGCAAAGGGTCAGTGGACAATGAGGTGTAGCCTATCACAGCAATCCCACTTTATCCTCAACTAAGTCATTACATGTAGAAGGAGATCAGAAAATCACTCACGTGAGACTGTGACTCTTTTTTTTCTTAAATGAAAAAATGGCACTAAATAGCAAAATTATCATATAACCAATTAACAATTTCACAATGAATAATATTTGCTCCTGTACGAATGAATGTAAATGCAGACACAAAGGGGACAACAGACTTTTGGACACCAGCAGAGGAAAAACACACATTGTACCTTATTGTTTATGGCAAGGCACCATGCATATCTATTATTAATATGGAATAAAAGTGTCCCGATACAACCTGCCAGCAACAGATAAATATATTTATGTACCATAGGAGTAAGTTAATGTTAGTCATGAAGGTCACTGATTGCAGTACGTCTTCAGAGAGGTGCTTGAAAATGAAGAACACTGGAAGAAGCCAAATATAAAAATATAACTTGTCTGCAGACCTAAATACAATTCACACATGCACCAAAGCACAAAGAGTTGGAGGGCCTCTGTTGAGCATTTGAAAAATAAATGCTTGAGAGCAGATTCACAACCCTTAAAATATCAGATTATGTAGACAATCTGTATAATTCACCATTTGTAAGCTTAATGACAGAGCACATTTTATGCCTATTAATATTAAGTCAAATCCACTCCTTTCAGCATCACTTGTGGTGCTTAAACTAAATGGTAAACCAGCAGTGGTTTGTGGAAATGTGCTGTAGGTACTATAGAAAAAGAGCTGATGTGACACTACATGATTCATTTAGTGCTCAGCATTCCTTTCAAAAGACAGAGGCGTGACAGTATAACATTACTGCCTGTGAGAAAAGGTGCAGCTACTCTGCCTATGCTGATTGAAGCTGTGACTGTTGCGCTGCTGATATTGCACAGACTCAGGTGCATTTGTAGTTGAATGGATTCAATGAATTCCCCCTGTTAAATTTAGTCAAGAAAACATAATTATGCAATACATGTTTTGATTTTACAATACTTTTATCAAATCATACATACATGCACTGAACAGACATTGTTTGGCTGTCTATATCTCAGTTAGCCTGGGCACTGTAGTGGGTGAAAGTACTGAGCAAATTGGCTAATCTAGTTATCTACCTAGCTGCAGTGATTTTTGCTGTGCAGCTGAGGATACACCCACGGCCAGTGTGGCCACAAGCAGCTGCACTCTACTAAATAACACTGTATCATTACACATCTCAGCCTCTCTGCTGAATACAGGAAATGCATAAGTTATTGTGGCTGAAGACAAACTCTAGGCAATGGGGCAATGCACAGTTATTACAAAGTGCAATTTTAGTGTGTTTTTTGTGAATTACCACAAAGTATTGTGGGGAAACTTAGTCTAAAGGCTAAAAAAAGTTACAGTATAGGGCAAGTATCCACTATATAAAGTTTTTTTGCAAAACAAAGTCAAACATATCCTGCTTCCCTCTTTATTAATTCATAATTCTTTATTTACAAATAATCCTTTTTACTTGAGGGGATTATTTTTACCTAGTTATTTGCTTTAGTAAAATCAAAATGATAATGTGATTGATTATAATGAGCTCTACAGTTTAATTAATCATTTGTGAACTTGTGTATTATCCAGCCATCATAATCATATGGCTGCTTGATGTCCTACAGTGCCTGCACATTGTGTGCTATATGTGACTATAAGTTACTATAATTTGTAAAATCTTTTTTTGTTTTTTGTTCAAATCACACTGACAGGTAATTTGGGAGGTAATGAAAAACATTAATTTGATAGAAAACAACAAAGTCAAATGTAACAGCACAATGGTTGAAGTGTGGATACATTGTGAGAGCTTTAATCTCTAGATAAGGTGTGCTGGATGACTTGAGATAAGGTCTATGTGGAAGCACTTTCAAAGAAGGAGTCCTTGATGGCTTTGAAGCCTGTATAAAAGGACTTGGCAACTATTAAATCGGCACTGGGGAGTGACTTAATAATGGACATGCTTTTTGGTGGGAGAATCAGATAATCTGAATACTGAGTGCTGGAGACACCCAGCTTTTCTAGGAAAAGGGAGGTACCTGACATCTCTGAAAGCTGGGTGGAGGGATATGGCAAGTTCAAACCAGGGGAGGAGAAGAACTCTGGCTCCTTTGAAGAAGAAGGGGAAGGGAACTCTGACATGCCTGTGAGGAGGATGGAGGAAATTCTGACATTTCATGGGAATGGCTGAAAAAGGTTCTCAACTCTGTGGTTAATTCTGTTAAACTGTCTCGAGGAGGACTGCAGGAGAGCACAGCTGTACAATTGAATCTCTTGAATATGGGATTTGTTCTTTTAAGACTATTTCTGTTATGCTTTATATCACAACATATGGTCGTTGGCAGAAGTGGGTTTGCTTCAACTACTGTTAGACTGTTTGATCATTGTTGGGTCTTTACCGTACAATACAAAGTGCCTTGAGATGACTGTTGTTGTGATTTGGTGCTATATAAATAAAACTGAATTGAATTGAACGTTTGCACCAAGTTTATAGCTTTGCAGTACCTAAACTAACACTATAAATACAAAATTTTTATTGGTCTAGTTGTTCAGCTGGTTTTGAACTGTATTCAGCTTAAACTTTAGGAATTAAAAATTGATGAGCTTAGTATTAAGGATGAGCATGAACAATGAGTTACTCTGAATCCATTGACTCATTTGATTAGCACACCAAATAAAAGCTTTATTGTCCATATGTATTTGCTTCTGGAAGTTTAGAAACATCTTCACGCCCATTCTTGCCAAAAACTGAAGCTGGTGTTGAAAACAGCAGTTGTCTGAGGAAGAAACAAACAAGAATTATCAGAGGCAGAAAGAGGGACACAAGGACAATCATCACCACTGGTTGGAACAAATTTGTTGAGGCAGCAATCTTGAAAAGGTGTCAGGGAGCACAGAGTAAGGGGGTGTTTACTGCGCTGAGAGTCTCATTTCTCTTCAGATACTCACAGCAGTAGCAGTGCAAAAAGCAAACCAGACATGAAATAACATACTAAAAGTCACCTTTGAAGAAATAGACTAGAAAACTATAGCTTATAAAATATGCTTTGTTTCAAATATTTTAAACAGTTACTATATCCATACACCCACTTACCATCCCTCAACCTCTTGGGTCTGTCAATTCATTCCTCTCTGTCACATAGATGAGTTCAAGTCCTTTCTGAAGAGGCTGCCCTCCACTCATTTCCTGCCCATCAGCAGTGTGCATCTTCTCTGGGGCAGCGACTGGGACCTGCAGGCCCGCTACAGGCTTCTTCAAAGTTCCCTGGAGATCCAGCAACTTAAGATCCAGCGCACCGCCCGCAAGCTCTTCAGCCTCAGCATCCGCTGTCACCACAATCCCAACCACCAGATGCCTAGGGAGAGGTGGGTAAAAATATTGAATTCAGTATTCTGTTCGAAATTAGCTATGAATTTACTCAGCAGCAGAAGCCTGAGTTGCTGTTTCTAGTCTTGATTTATTTTTATTTTTTTTGGAATGTCTGCTCTTTTAAAAGTTAAAGAAGATGTGAAAATGTATCCTGCAGAGGAGTGACATCTTTCAGGGAAATTTCCCTTTTGGGCTGATGTATGGGTTCTGTTTTGTTTGCTGCTTCTTGAAGCATGCACAGTAAGGATGACATCCATTATACATTTTAACTTATGGTTCTGTTGTTTCTGTCCATCAAGTCAACTTAGTGCTGAGGCTTGCACATGCCGAAAACACTCTACCTCTCTCTTGTATTTCACTTTGCAATCTAAAAGGGGGAAAAAATAGCTGTGGGAGGTTTCTTGATAGGTCATTGCACACATCTGTCACCACCTACTGCAGTTGCAGCTTAAGAGCCTTGCTGCGGATGTGCCATTGTGTCAGCGCTGCATGAAATGCCAGAAATTTTCAACCATCTTCTCTGGCAAATATCAGAAAACACTATGCAAAATATGCAAAGTTCCTGGCTTCCACATGAAACACCCCTAAAACTGTTCTGTTTAATGGATGTCACCACATAAATGGAAACAGAATCCGTAAAATATTCATTTAAGTGGTCTGAAAATGAGCCGCTGTCAACTGTCACTGACAGGAAAAAAGCACACCCACATTTGTGCGTGAGAGTTGGCAAAGGTTTGTTCAGAAGTGTTATCAAAGAGCTGCAGTATGTGCTTCCCTGTCCGTGGAGTATGCATCAAGAGTGCCTGATGGCACTGGAAATAAGAGCAGCATGTTTATTTGCTTGCTTGTGTATGACAACTTTGCATCAGATGGAGGAATTATTTGCTTTTATTACAACCATGTGCATTTAAACGTGCGTGTGAGATGTCTGTAACTTGCACAGTTCTAATCTAATTTTCTTACTGCTATGGTGTGTGTCAACCCGATGTTCATTTCTAATTAAATCTGTGAATATTTTAATGGCTATATTTAAGCATGTTTTACCACTTTCACTTCATTATCACTTTTTATCACTTTTTTTTCCCTCTGTCTCTGTGTGTCATCAATCAGTTAGGCTTTAAATCCATTAAGATCTTCTTTCCACTACCCTTGTCCTTCATTCAAGAGCATTACCAACAGGCACACCAGGCCTTACATCCTCTCTGGACAGACTATAATAGACAATCAGACAATGAAAGAATTTGAGCAAAGCTAAAGGCCCGTGTGTTGAAGTCATGTGCCAACTACCACAGCACGGTGTTCCAACACATCTTCAACATGTCAGTGAGGCTGTAGAGTGATACTGATGAAGATGTGAAGGGAAAAAAAATTAACATATAGCTTGGCCCCAGAGATGAAGAAGGATTGCACCAGGATTCTAAATGACAGCGACACTCATCCCTTGTGAGAGACCATTTGGACCTCCTCCAGTTCATATATCAGACCCACAATGGGAACAATGACGTAGCCATACACCTGCTACTTTGTATTATTCCACATGGAGAGGCACAATCAGAATAATGTTCATTGACTTCTGAGGTGTTTTACTGAAGGCACTTATTTGTACAAGCTTGTTTATGCCCCAGAATGTGTTTAACCTTACCAAATTCCAATTCAGTGCAATAAAGAGTAACAATTTTACCTTAACCACCATCAATAAGTAACTGTTCAATGAAGCCATAACGAATAGTTATTTATTGTTAACAATGAAATAATAATTTATAACAGTTAATAATTAATAACTGATAGTTAATAACTAATCTGTAAAACATCATGAGCACCATTAATGGGCACTTAATACTATATAATATACAATTAATGATGTAAACTTCTATTATAAAAATTAATAATTAAGCATAAATTCTAACATCATGAATTAATAAAAATCATCATTTTATTGTTTAAAACTTAAACAAAATTCTCCATCTGATAGTGTGTGGGAGTTCTACTAAATTGTTTTTATGATGTTTTATCATTGAAGACACATTGTTGCTTTTTCAGGTGCACAGATTTTGCACCAGATCAAATGTTTGTATTGCTTGTTAACAAAGAAAAAAAGACACTATTTCATTAAAAATTACACTATTTCATTAACAGTTTTTTAATGGTGGAAATTATGAAACGTTACCTGTTGCACTTTCCCGCTGTAAAGGACAAGGAACAGAAGGAGAAATACAGCAATGTGACAGCAGAGTTAATGCTATCAAATTACCAATGTCTCAGTGTAACAAAGATACAAAAGCAAGAAAGGGAAATCATTCCATTAGATCTGTTAACGTTAATAAGATAAATGTAATGTCATTATCTGAGCTGCAAATTCCAATATGTTATGCAAAGGTGATATTAGACCACTCATTTCTGAGAAGGTTGTGGCTACATGTCTTTTGCAATAAGGTGGAGAGAGCAAAACAGAAGATTAGAAGTGAAATGGTAAAGTAAAAGCTGTAATCTAACTTGTGATCATGCAAGAATTTATAGTGCAGATATAACTGTAAATGTGAGCATACAACACTCATTCAAAGAGAAGTTAAAGGTCAAGTTTATGTGTATATACATTACTACTCAAAAGTTTGGACACTCACTCATTGGTTCCAAACTTTTAAGTGGTAGTGTATATATAGCTGGGGATAATGCATTCTGAAAGAATTAAGTTCATTTGATTTTTTTCATAAAACCAGTTTTAACCTTTTGTGGAGCAGTCATTATTTTGTGGACTTCGAGAAGTGATTTGACTGCATCCCTTGGGGCATCCTGTGGGAGTGCTTCAGGAGTATGGGGTATCTGGCCAATTGTTAGGTTATGAGGTATTTGGTCCCTGTACAACCGCAGCAAGAACTTGGTTCATATTGCTGGCAGTAAGATAGACTTGTTTCTGGTGGGTATTGGACTCTGCTAGGGCTGCTCTTTGTCACAGATTCTATTCATAATTGTTATGGACAGAACATCTTTACGTAGCCAGGTGGTTGAGGGTCTCCACTTTGGTGGCCTCAAGATTTCATCTTTGCTTTTTGTGGATGATGTGATTCTGTTGACTTCAACAGGTGGTGGCCTTGGGCTCACACTGGAGTGGTTGTGTGAAGTGGCAGGAATAAGAATTAGCACTTCCTAGTCTGAGACCATGAGTGAGTTCCCACTCCAAATGTGGGACAAGTTGCTTCCCCAAGCGAAGAGGTTAAGTATCTTGAGGTCTTGTTCATGAGTGAGGGGAGGGAATGTGAGATTGACAGATGTATTGGGGTATCATCCACAGTGAGGTGGATGATGTACTGATCTGTTGTGGTAAAGAGAGATCTGAGCATAAGTGAATTTGTCAATTTGCAATCGATCAAGATACTTTTCTACCCTCACCTGTGGTCATGAGCTCTGGTGGAAATGAGTTTCCTCCAAAGGGTGGTTGGGCTCTCCCTTAGAGATAAGGTGAGGAACTCTGAGTCCCTCATTCGAGAGGGACTCAGAGTTGAGTCTCTGCTCCTACACATTGAAAGGAGCCAATTGAGGTGACTAGGATGCCTTGTGGTTCGGGCATGTTCTGCCAGAAGGAAGACCCCAGGAAAGACCCCGGACTCTCTGGCTTGGGAATGGCTTGGTGTCCCCACAGATGAGCTGGAAGAAGTGGCTGGGGTGAGGGAAGTCTGAACATCTCTGCTTAGACTGCTTCCCCTCTGACCCAGAGGAATGGTAGAAAAGAGATGGGTGGAATAAACACATTTACAAATACAGTAAAAGACAGGAAAATAAATGTTTTGCAGCTTGCTCTATTAGTGACATATTTGAAAATGCAGTGTTTTAATTAAACATGCTCAAAGTCAAACATACTAAAAACATTCTAAATGTGTGAGATTTCTATTAGACATTACCCACAACAATAATAAATCAAAGGATGTCCTTCCATTGTTCTCTTTAGGTGATCTTTCCAAACTTGTTATGATATCACTCGTGGCAATGTCATATGCCATTGTCAGTGCTTAAGTTCATTTACTTGTCAAACTAACCTTGACCAGCGATACTCTCTGAAAAATTAAGATTCAGACTGCATCATCTACAGTCAGAAAATAAGTTCCAGTACTGTCAGGATGACAAGGAAAGATGTCTGAGGGAAATAAAGAGAAGATAGAAATATCAAGCAATGCTTTCCACCAAGGGGAAATAACCTGCCCTGTCTACTAAAAATTATGTCCCCATCCAACCCAACAGCATTGTAAATTGTGCTGCAAAGCAAACATACTATCCAGTCTTATATCAGATGGATTGGCATTAACATTATGAATGGGTCTGTTTCAACTCTAACAATGATCTTTTCCTGAATCTATTCAAGTACATTTGGCACCCAAACCTACAGTAACCAAAAGCAGCAGGGGGAAAAGAAGTGTAAAAATCTAAAAGAAAAAAATTCTACTGTAGTACCACATGGGAGATTAACCCAAGTTACCACAATAAATTTATGCCTCACACATGCCTCATTCACTCCATCAACCCCTTTGGGCTCTCTTTAATTTTGTGGACTTTTGTTGGAGAAAAAAATGATTTTCCCTATTAAGAATCTAACATGTGTACATTTTAAGTTTAGAAACATCTATTAGTGTGTGTTCCTTTCTGTGTAATGTGGTTAAATCAGCTTTTTCAAACTAGACTGAGATTTACATTTTCTGATCACTGTTAATGCTCGTAACACTTCTTTTGTTCATCTTCTGCCTCTTTAGATCTGTGATGCAGTGGCTCACCAGGGTGCAGTCTTTCCTGTACTGCAATGAGAATGGGTTTTGGGGGACCTTCCTGGAGAGCCAAAGGACATGTGTGTGCCACACTGGTGTGACACTGTGCCAGCGGCCCATACCATGTGTCATAGGTGGAAACAACAGTTGTGCCATGTGCAGCCTGGCAAACATCTCGCAATGTGGCTCCTGCAATAAGGGCTACAAGTTGTATCGTGGTCGCTGTGAACCTCAGAATGTGGACTCAGAACGTAGTGAGCAGTTCATCAGTTTTGAAACTGATCTGGACTTTCAGGACCTGGAACTCAAATACCTGTTACAGAAAATGGATTCACGTTTGTACATTCATACTACTTTCATTAGTAATGAGATCCGACTAGAGACATTCTTTGACCCACGCTGGCGCAAACGCATGTCCCTGACTCTCAAAAGTAACAAAAACAGGATGGACTACCTTCACATGATAATCGGTTTATCAATGAAGATCTGCCAGATGCGAAACAGCAGCATTGATCCCATGTTCTTTGTGTATGTCAACCCATTCAGTGGTAGCCACTCTGAAGGCTGGAGCATGCCCTTTGGTGAACATGGTTACCCACGCTGGGAAAAGGTACGCCTGCAGAACTCCCAGTGCTTCAACTGGACTCTCCTACTGGGCAACCGGTGGAAGACCTTCTTTGAGACAGTGCACATTTATCTGCGTAGTCGTGCCAAGGTTCCAACCGGCCTCCGCAATGATACAGGACAGGGTCCAGTGGATCTTGGAGACCCTAACAAACGCCAGATCTACATAAAAATCTCTGATATCCAAGTTTTTGGTTATAGCCTGCGCTTTAATGCAGACCTGCTTCGTAGTGCTGTGCAGCAGGTTAACCAGTCATACACACAAGGTACTCAGTTCTACTCATCCTCATCTGTTATGCTCCTGTTATTGGACATTAGGGATCGGATAAACCGTCTAGCACCTCCATCTGCTCCTGGCAAACCCCAGTTGGACCTCTTCTCTTGTATGCTAAAGCATAGGCTCAAGCTCAACAACAGCGAGATGATTCGAGTGAATCATGCATTGGACATGTACAGCACAGAGATACTAAAACAGTCTGATCACCTGACAGCTAAACTCTGTTGAACATAACATTAACATAAGGACAGCAAATTTAACAGAAACACCCACAGATGAACTACGGGGTATATTAATCTTACTATTTTTTTTCTCTTTTTCATTTTTTGACCTTTTCTGCCTTTTGATGTATTAACTTTGTAAGCATAATTCTTAAAGAGAAAAAGGAAAAGGCGGTGATGAAAAGCTTTTCTGGCAGATAAAGAAGATTACTGAAACCACTATAAGGACTGTATTATATTTGTCCCAGCATGTCTGTAAATCCCTAAAAGAACTTAAAATGAGAAAGAGACAGAAAAAAAAAATACATGAAATTTATGTACCGGTGAAAAAGAGGCCTTGATTTTACTCTGAGGGATCAAAGGTTATATCTGAAACTGCCATTCTTTATTGAAAAAAAAAAAACATTTTTAAAAGAAATAATGATAACACAAGGGCAGACCAGATATCACTTCATTTTAGCTAATGAGCTAATGGACAGTTTAATATTAAAAATGTTTATACATTGTAAGGATTAAGTATCCCTAGTGAGTAAGTAGTCAACACATTACTTATAGACTTTATTACATTTCAGACCCACAGTGAATCTGCATTGCTCTTTGTGAGTTATGAGGCACTCTGTCATTGTTCTGACACATAAGGCACACAGCAGGGCAGTAATGGATAGTCATGTCAAAACAAAAGCCAGCTGTTTATATATACATATGTGGTTGAATGTGTGTGTATGTGAGAGTGTGAGCTTGTGTATATCCCTTTTTTAATTTTTAATTTTAATTTTTTTTTTTGGCTTGATGCTTATTGCTGTTTGTTAATTGAATGTGTCATTTGAGATTGACTCCAGTCTTTGCTGAATCTTGCATTTGGAGCGCTTCTTCCCGTGTTTGAAATTCAAGCTGTGTTTTCCACAAGGCAGTACCTCCTGGTGCGTGAGTGCAATATTGTGGTCTGAAGATTTAACAATCAATGCTATTTTGTACAGCTTTGCAAAATGTACATGTTGTGACTGCTGATTTGTGGAGCTTTTAAGCACCAAGAGCAAAATGTAAGCATTCATCATTCAGGCACGTTTGCAAGACAATTTAAAGCCATACACTTCCCTGAGGTAGACATAAAGTAAGTTCATAACCTTTATTTACTTCATAACACATGGAAAAAAAAACAAACAAACAAAAAACCGTTCAAGTTGTATGTTTTTGTTTTAGTCCCTCAGCTGATTTCAGATAAGAGCACAGCAAAAGGGAAGTTGACAGGAGAGTGTATATTATATTGAAGAATGTCTTGTAAAGCCATTGATTTTTCATGTTCTTACACAGGGGAAAAAAGAAAAATAAGAAGAAATGGTTGAATACTAAAGTATAAAATACCCTTTTGGCAGTGTTTAATCTGTACGCTTTTGATGGCCACGTGTATAAATGTCTGTTTTCCTTTTGCAATACAAAATCTAACATTTTTTGCATGTTGCTGGAAGCATCAACAACTCTCAATCATCCAACTGAAATATAAAACACTACCTATGTATTGATGGTCAAACTTTATTTGGGTAATCCAATGCTGAAATATTTCTACTGTTTACTTTTTGTAGGTGTAGTCCTTTGCTTGGATGTTTGTTAACAAAGATGTTGTACAACCAAGTTGGTCTGGCCATTTTCAGGAGTTCAAACTTTTAAAAAAAGGGGGACATTTAGTAGTTGCTGTCATCTAAGCCAAACTCTGTAAAACAAAGCAAAAAAAAAAAAGAAAAGAAAAAAACTTTCCTCCCAGTGTAAAAACTGTCAAAAATTCACATATTTCCAAGTGTTCCTTCAATATATTTTATTTCATTTATTTTTTTATGTGCCAGTCTCCTGATGTAGATAGTTTGACAGTGTTAGTATTTTTGTTTAATTATGTATTCTTTTGGCATAGTTATTGTTGCTTTCTTAAATTGTGATGACACTAGACTATAGGGTCAGCCAATGACAAGAATGAAACCAAACATCTCAGTATAATTAATTACTCAGCTTCAGATTTCACTGCTTTTAAAATTCCAACTTGAATAAGATGTATGTTGTCTGACTTTGTTTTACAAAGATTATCCTTATGTTTGATTATTATGTTGCCAGTCTTGTGAAGCATGTTTAATGCCTGGGAGGTGCTTTTTTAAAAAAAAAAAAAAATAATAATAATATCAACTTACTATAAAGCATTATTACAAACTAAAATCAATTTCAGGTGATGTAATATCAGAATATCTTGATTTGATTTGTGTGAGTTAGGACAACTACACCTCAGCTTGTCAGCCTTGGCTCTATGTTGGTGAATGAATCTTACAGTACAGCGCTTTTACTGAGGCTGTCATAAAAAAAGTTGTATGTTATAGCACGTCACTTCAGTTAGTTCATTGCTGGTGTTCACATGGTAATGGTGTGTTGAGAGCAAAATCAAATACAAGGACAACCAACAGCTGGAATTAACTAATGCTAATGCAGAAAACACCAGGATCCTATAATTTGGCTTACTTTTCTCCAATGTCTATGTTTTTTTATGTCTCTATATAAAATAAGTAAAATTATATCACTCCAGATGCATAACAACAATAAGTTAGGCATCCATTTGTGATTGTCACCACTGATATATTTTCATGTAGCAAACATTTTGATTAATTTTAATCTAATATAATCAGAGCTGAGGCTGACAAGGTGATGCCCTAAAATGGCCCCATACATTTCTTGATTGTTTAGCATCATTATTGGACTATCCAAATGAATTGTTGCCATTTCATTATTATTATTATTATTATTATTATTATTATTATTATTATTATTATTATTATTATTATTATTATTATTATTATTATTATTATTAAGTGCCTGTTATCTATCCCTTTAACATGTTTAAAACTGGAGTAAAACTTTGAGATATTAAACAGAAGAATGACACTGAATTACTTTCAGAATTTAAGACCATAAATGTTGAAATATACTCTTTTAATCTCCTCCTGGCAGCTATGCCGTCAGGTGTGTGCATGTGGGGAAATTGACCACCAGACAGAGACAACAGATGACTTGAAGTTATGGTGGATATTTATTGTCTCCTTCTGTACAGTATATCTGTAAATATTAACACTGTTACAGTAACAATGCTCTGCTACAGTAACAATATTATAAACTATAACAGTATTGAAAGGGAATACAAAGACTACTTCAAAAAGGCCCTCCATTTGAGTACATTAGCACAAAGTACAGGGCACTCATGTCTTATGTATCTAATTAGAATCATGATCATTTATGACTGTTTTTATATTGTCAAAGTGTATATTAAAATTTAGTTTTGATCCACTTGCAAGGTCCATAAAACAAGCACATTTACTTGTATGGCATTATGCTACCACAATGTTGCTTACTGTATATGTATCCATGGATATGTCTGATAATGATTTTTACACCTAATACCTTGCCTATGTACTTTTTTTGCTATTCTGTTCAGATCATTATCAGCTTATTTTAAATGAATGTTTCATATAATAATCTATTTCTCATTAAAATGCTATATTTAATAAGAAGAGCAAGGCTTGTCTGTACAAATTTCCTATATGAAGTATTTAGCCAAAAAAAAAAAGTACTCTATGTAGAGTATTTACTAAATCTTTAGAGTCACCTACTTTTAATGTCCTGCCATAGTCACTGAATGACCAGCCAAACAGTTCTTTGTGTGTCTGCATTTTTGTTGTTGTTGTTGTTGTTTGTATATCTGTTTTTTTTCTTCCCAAATGCAATGAAGGAACCAATGCTTGACCTCAGTAATCAGTTTTTCACTTATCATGCAAGTCAACCTGGTGTATTCATCTGCTGAACCACTTAATAATTTTAAGTTTTTGTACTTCCAGCATTTAAATGATTAAAAGTGGTGCTGACACTAAGTTAACAGAAAAGCTGCAAAGAAAATACATGGGTGAACTTTTTTTTATAATAGAAAACAACTGTAGATGTTTCCAGACCAATATAGCACCTATATATATATATATATATATATATATATATATATATATATATATATATATATATATATATATATATATAGTATTTATCAATGAGTATCTCAAAAGTAAGATTTATTTATTTATTGGAAAGTCCTCCATGAGAGCACACAAAAGCATCGAAGATACCGTCTCTCAGCTGTTTCAGAAGAAATAACAGTACAACTTTTTACAAAATTCTAAATACAGGACAGACTAAGGGTAACGTAGGCTCCACCTCCTTTCATTTAGTACCTCGCGTTAGGAAAAAAAAGTTTGAAGAGCCCATGGTTTGCTTTTGGGGTTTTCACATTTAGTTTACTGTGTTTTCTGCATGTTAGAGGTCTGCACAGTTGCCAAGCCCAAATTCCACACCAAGCTATTTTCTCCCACTACCCCCCCCCCAAAAAAAACAGCTGCCTCGTTTGCATTCCAGCTTTTTAATCTCTGTCTTATCTACGCCACTACCAGCTAGTTTTGCACACTCTCAGACAAAGAATGAGTTGCTGCCTCGCAGTTGGACATTTTTAATTACTCACCTAGTCACTTATCTTACTCTGGAATGGAAGTCCCAATGGAATAAAATTATTTTTGATGGACAGAGCTACAGTCAGGAAAAACTTTCCTGCTGAGTGGCAGAAATTGTGGAATGATAAAGACTGATTTGAAACCACTAAATAATGATTGAGTGTGGGTTGCTAGCTGTGTTTTATATAGCCTGTAGCAATTATGACTATAATTGACATGTCCAATTCAAGTACACACATGTCAATAACAACACACACGAGCACGCACATGCCATCAGTTGGTTGAAGCTGTGAGGTCACTAAATAAACACAACCACTTTAAAGGATTGAAGTGATATCCATATAAACATCTCTATCTCTCTTTTATTTCCATACTGCAATATTTCAGAAAGTAGGGAAAAACAGCATATTTGTAACCAGAAAGATGTTTTATTTGATGGGCATATATCATTGTTTGATTCACCACAGCTTGTTCCTTTACAAAGAAATAATTCTGCCGTCTCAATATGTGATTTGAACCAAAAGAACGGGCTTTACAAAATTAAACTGAAGGAAAGCTTTTAAGATAATTTGATTCAAATGCAATGTAAGTGAAGAAGCTGTTCTAATAGTTGCATGACATACGGAAATTTCCATTGCTCTCAAAAGAGCACTCAAGCCGCTCAGAAACCAAAATTCCAGGCTACTTGATTAAAAAAAATAATAATAATAAGTCAACATCCAAGAAGAATGTCCAGGTCATTTTGGTTAAGCCATTTTGCTCCTGTCTGTCCGGGTTCTACCTAATTAGCTGTTGTAAGAAAGCAGTGTAAGTAAGTCACAAAAGACTCTAGCTGCCATGTTTTAATACTGGAAAGTGTCAGTCTAAATGGTATGGGTGCTGTTGCTGAAGTTATTTTGGTTGCTGTGTTTTCCTGCTCTGTGAGTAGCTCGTGATTTTGTTGAATGTGCTCGTATATCTATGTGGGACCAAGCAAATTAACTGGTCTGATATGTGTCTGATGTCTTATCTACACAATGCTCGGTTGTTTTGGCTCAGCAGGATGTATGACCTTTATGTCATTGTTGGTGTGATCCCACACTGAGTGTCATATTGACACTGCTGAGGAATCAGGCCACCTCAGACAGTTGATGCTTTCTGCCAAATTATTAAAAGGTCACAGACCCTTAATTGATTGGAGGCAGTAATTATTGTCCTTTCTCCAGGGAGAGTCTTGTATCTTATTTAACTCACACTCAGTCCCGTCCTAAGATGTGCTGGATTTACTACCAACATTGCTTTGGAATTGCATGTTGAAAAATAAAAGACCAGAATCAGAGACAATTGCAGAGATGATACTACATGTCACTTACACTAGCTTCAGCTGCCTAAGAGAGAAGAATTCAGGAAAAGGGTGCTAGTACTAGCTCCATTTGGTCAACACGCACAATAACCAACTCCCAGTACCTGAATGTTTTGTTTGTTGTGTATGTTCCTCTTCTGCCTTCATCTGCTCAGGTCCTATTTTCCTAAATTAGGGTAAATGGCAGCCACAAGTGTACACTCCAATTACATGTGGGTGAGACCAATAAATTTTTCCAATCTTCTTGAACATCGGTGTTGGCATAAACCTAATATTGCCCTCTGCAAATTGAGAATAATTGCAAAACTGACTACAATATTAACTGAAAGAATGCATTAAGTATAGGTTGAGTTGTGGTATTCTTCAGTAATAACCAATCACATCAACCACTTCCAAAGTGCAATAGGAATGCCGGCTGTGTTTTTCATATCACACAGTGATGTACAGAGTTGCCATTCCCACATTAAATTAAGTTACAATAATGTAAATATAAGTTTTTTAAGATCTTGAGTCTACCCAGTCCATCCATTCAAATCTCTTTTGAGTCTATGAGAACTGCTACCCAGTTTTGGAAACAATTCAGTGCTTCCAGAAGACAGGTCAAAGAAAATGTAGCTTTTAACAAGCAGTAATCTCTAGCCACTGGAAATGGACCATGATGCACTGATGTTGCTGCCTTTAGGGCCCCCACAGGAAATGCTGATGTGTGGGTCTGTGCAGGCCAGGATATCACCTCTATGGGTGAGGTAGTCTTTCGATTCAGTGTGAAGTAAACATTTGGCTCCTCTGCCCACCTTCACAACACCTGGAGCACTTCCTCACTGGCACCTCTTCAGCATCAGTATTCCTTGAGAATGCAGACTAGAGGGAAGAGTGGACAAAAAAAAAAAAAGGCAGTGAAGATATCTGTTAGTTGAAAGAAAAATACTTGCTTTGGTTTGAAATTTGAATTACCCAATCCGTGGAGCGTGTAACCAATGTTTTAGCAGCAATTTACTTAGGTCCTCTAATGACATCACATGTGGGCAGTCACGCCACACTTTCTGTCTGTTGTCTGATTGCTGCTGAATAATTCCACTTACTTTTAAGTTTTAAATCATTTTGTTCTAAACTACTCCTAAATCTACCATTTAATAAGTTTTTAAACAGACTCACGCCTGTCAGTGGTAAACCACTAAGTGGATTCTATTTTTGGTCTCTGCACACACAGACAAATTCTGCCTCAGAGGCCAGGCACAATCTGCTGGTACCATTGCTCACCTCACTTTCTGGCTGTTATGGATGCCTTTGTCTGAGTGAGGAATTACTTCGAAGGTTGGATCTCCAACCTCTGCAAAATGCTACAGGATGAACTATTGCTGTAGAGGCATATCGCAATTCTGAAAACACTACACATCCGTGGATTGGTCCCTCATGAAGCACAGAATCAGAGCCATTAATGGTCGCATCAATCCATGAGGAGGACTGTGGCCTGAGGTTGCAGCTGCCACAGCCCAAGGCCTGGACTTGCTCCACACCCAGTGCTTCAGAACCATGGACCGTCATCCAGGAGGGAGAAGAAAATTGTACTCCATCATTGTAATCAGTCACACTGGCTAACAGGGTTAGGGTGCTAGGCAAGATAAAACCCTGTCTGCTGTTGGCCCACAGCCAATGACCAGTCCTGCACTGGAGTCGATTGCCTCTGAGGCAGGTCTCCACCTCTCATGTGGCAACTGGCCCTTGATAAACATTGATTGTGAATGCTAAAAGGTTCATATGCACCTCCATTTGGATATTCCCTCCTTCATACTGAGCTCCCAGTTTTATCTTGTGCTTCTATAATCCCAATTATTTGCAAAAACAGACCATACTATTCTAGACCTTTTAAGGGTGCAAATGTTTGTAACTTAAGTCACATCAGTTGTCTTTCTGCTCCCAAGTTCCACGTAAAAGCAGATTGTCTTTCTCAGAACTATCTGCCTCACTTGCAGAATTTAACAACCTCCATCTTACTTAAGCCTGCTGAAGAGGTGTTGACTTAGCATTTATTTATTCTTTAATAGGAAGTGTTTAAAGTGTCCTTTTCTTTCCTTTGGTAGTTTTAGTGCATTAACAGCACTGTTGCCTTGCTTTGCTTTTAGTTCATAGATCCCCAAAACACAGCAATGTTATCCAAAAACTTTCAGAACTTTTCTTCATTGTTTTATCCTAATACGACAGAGTTTGTGTTCTTAGTCATTTTAACATTCATGTGTGCCACCCTATATACTCTATGTCAGATTAATTTTTAGAGCTTTTATATTTATATGTAGGGATTAAAGTTTGGGCCAGAGCAATCTGGAACACCGTTCAGGCAAATTCAGTTAATGAGTGAGTACATCGGATCGGCAGATTGAAACATAATACTGTTGAGTGAGTTCATTTTCTTGTGTGGTCCAGCCTGGTGTTGCTTCCAATTGATAGCATGGAGATACTTGCTCAGTAATAAGAAAAATCCTGCAGTCCTGCTTATACCCTCAAGAAATCCTTTTTTTATTTTCATCTCTGTGATGTATTCATGACACAGATCTCAAAGTTCTGTTTGTGGTACTTAGCTAGTGCTACTAAAAATCCTTTGAGTTTTTATTATTATTATTTGATATTGGTTCTATAGGTGATGTGCTGTTGATGCTACGTTTTTTTTTTTCCATTTTAGGAATGTCTTGCCAAACAAATTGAACTATAGTCATTTTGTGTTATTCAAATGTTGCATGAAAAACTAACCAGTATAATGCAGGTTAAACTGGTTAGTTTGTAGTTCTGTGGTGAACTTTATAGTGACGCACTATGTTGGACTAGTGTAGGGCAGACTGTGATGTTCATGGTCAGTGTAAGGTCACATCAAGGGTAGCAATTTAAGTCGATGATGATGATTACATTCACTCTCTGAGTTTTATACAGTTTAGAGGTTTGGATTTCAGCCATTACAGCTTATGTAACATCTGCTTATATCTTGTTGAATTCAGTTGGCTAAATCCATACACAGCAATGAATCTCAGAGCAGCACAGGTCAGCTGATCACAGCCTGTACACAAAGAAAAATATACTGGAGCTAAATACTGATTTTTATGTGACTTATTTATAAGTGATTCTTCTCCCCATACTGCACTACAACCTCACAGACCTCATTTTTTATGCATGACCATGAAGCAGTTATTATTAGTATACCTCTTCCAGCCGGTGTTTTAAAAACTCACCCTAACTTGCATCTTTACTGCTGAGTCAGCTAAAAAAAATTTAAGTGACATTTTTGCCAATTGGTGCTCACCTGTCGAAAAATCCTCAAAGCTTTCCGAACAACTTCCAATGTTGGGTTTTATCCAAAAGTATTGTATTATATGTCATTTGCTACTGTTTTAAGCAATGCATTGCATTATTTATTTATTCCCTGAAGAAACAAAAAAGTTGCAAAACTTGTAACAATAGTTTTGCATTACTTTGCAGAGTGGACTGAGCTTCACTGTCACGTAATTACATCATGACAAAATGTTAAATACTTCTGAAAAAAAATCATCTGTATTGTTTGTGTTGATTTTTTGTCACAGTCTGCATGAATTTGCGCCTACATTTCAAAGATTCTTCAGAGGGGAAACATCACCTGGCAACAAAGAAAATGAAGCTTTGAAAGAACATAGTAATTGTATTGCTTTACCCTGAACTGTGACCATTAAGTAAACCTGACCAAGTCATTTTTATTGCCTAACCCAAAAAAGTAGTGCGCACAACCATGTTGTGTTTTAATAATAATTGAAACTATGGTCTCTTGTGTGTGAAGTGAAAGGCTTCACTCCACTGTCAATATCCCCAGCCCCAAATGTGGAGTTCTTTGCCCTTCAAAGGTGGTCATGGATAAGTATACATGAGAGTGGTCAAAATTTGAATAAATAAATATAAAATAAAATCCATGCACACAAACACAAATCAATAGATTAAAAGTCATGACTATTCCACAAACTGTAATGATGTTATCTTGAATTATCAGTTATAACAGTATACACCTTGGGCTACTATTCCACACAGTGGTGTAAATGTCCTAGAGAGGACATACACTTAAGAGCTCTCATTTCGTTTAATGACCACCAAAAGTTGTAGAACATGCTACTACTTTTCACCTTTCTCCACACAAATTGATCAGTTGTTGTTGATGTTTTTATTCGTTTATTTTTTTTATCCACCCACCTAGGAGATAGTTGAAGAAGTTATGTAATGTAATTAATAACATAATTGTTTAATTACTACCTATAATGAGATTATTTAATTTAGTGATGTGATTCATTACTGTGTTACAGAACAAAATGTAAGTAGATTAACATTTCACGTTACACCCAACACTGGCTAATTCTGCTGCAACAATTTTGCCTATGACATTAATTCAAACTGACAAATGTCATACGCAGTGTTCACACTTGTTCCTAAAACTCAGATTTCCTGGGATGCAATGCAGTTACAGTCAGTAGTGATTAAAATATTACTAGCAAAAGCCTGCCCTATGGGTGGTTTTTGCCCGGCCTCTGCCACCTTTTCACTTTGTATGGCACAGACATGCTTAATGGTTAATTTATCCTGTTATTCTTAATATCTTTGTCATACCACTGTAAATTGTCAGATGATAAAAAATGTGGTGGCTTATAAACACTCAACACAGTTATATATAATGTATATTCTTCTTTGCAAGCTACATAGTCAAGCTACATGGAAACTTTTTCTGTTTTAAAGACAAACAAAACCTATCCTGTAAACCTGTGTTTGAGGTTTATCTGACATATGGTAATGTTGGTATGGCTAGTGATGCTCAGCAAAAAATGGATGTCTTTAACCTGCAATTTCAAAAAAGACATTTAAGGGACATGGTACATGTCTTAGTTTCTTTGGTCAATAATTTAAGTTCCCAATTGTAATGTATTTTGTGCCCTACTGGATTCACATGTTGGTTGTTGATCTAAATTTCCCTGGAGGCTGATTGTTTAACATCAAACTGCTGCCTTCATAGTAATTAATTTATATTTTAAAGAAATATCCATTGCTCTCTCTATATATCTATTCTGTATATAATTCGGGAATGATCAACAACACCCATAAAATATTTAAAATTAGAATCAAAACTTTACATAAAAATTTGTAGGGGTTAATGCAGCCATGATGGTCGTCAAAAATGTCTTCAGCTTTACCGAAACGAACTGATGTCTGTTAAGCAATGTCTGTGATATTTAAGGATTTTATTTCTAATTCTTTCTTCTTTATTATTTAGTGGTGACTCAAACAAAATTCTGTTGTGGATCCAAATTAACCCATTAAGTTGCATATGGGTGATGTACACTGAATTGAAGAATTGCAAATGGAGGATGATAAAATGCACATAATACATACAAAAATCAAAAGAATTGGGATTTATAATTCATGTTTTTTTAATTAAATAAAAAACACCCTTTGGGCCAGCTATTAAGGATAAGGCACGGTACATACAGACATATATACACACAAACACTACAATCATTATAGTTTAAGATTTAAGATATAGATAAGATTTATCTTACTATATCTACATTTAATCATCTGTGGCTGTGTCTTTGTTTTTATTTACTGCACGTTAAATTAGTGTGTTGCATACACATTGTTGTAGTGCAGTGTCTGAAGCCTTACACTTAACACCTGGCAGAGAGCAACACAGGAGCAGAATGCCTAGAGGAGACAGATGCCTTTCATCAAACATAGCAAACATTGCATCCGGTAGGAGTTTGGCTCAGGATCAATGCTCTGTGACTCATTTAATTAGAACAAGGTGACAACAGTGTAAGTCATAAGGTTTCAAATATGAGAAATAAAAAAATATATAATGCAGCTGGAATTTATGGGGGAACTGCAAAATCAGATTTTGACTCCCACTTCTCTACGCCCTGTTTTACATTGTTCACAGTTCACGTTTTGAAGTATTATGTCTTGAAGCACGGAAAAGACAAGAAGGAATATATTTCTAAGTTCAGTAAACCCAAAGCCTCCAGTCAATAGAAACGCAGCCTAGAATCATAAAAAGTGGGACAATGAAAACATACACCTTATATAATGAATAAATGGGGAAAACAATTCAGCCTACATTAAATAAATGTCAAATAAATAAAGGTTATTAACAAGAAGCAGGTGAACTTAAGTTTGTGCTTTCCTTTGGGCAGAAAAACAGCTGACAGGAATAAACACACTTGTTAGTGTACACTCTCGCCTTGCAAGGAATTAGACACAAGCTGGCAGGTAGCTCTCCTGATAATTGAAGACACTGACACCGTAAACACCTCAAGGCTGTTGTTATTCTAGAATCTTGTTAACAGCTGTGGTTGACAGAAATGTGTGAGTGCTGATGTTAAGGGCATTCTACAGAGCGAATTTTGTGACAAGCTGCACAAAAATAATGGCACAAAGTATTTTAGTTCCAAAATGCTGTCATATGGTTTACAGCTACAAGAAAATGACTTAAAACACCTTATAGCAATTTCCTGCATATTGAAAAGCAGCTGCATATTATGAGGTTTTTGTTCAGGAGCAGGAGCAGAGAAAAAAAAAAGACTAGAATAGATGAAATGATGATTAGCCCTGTGACCAGTGACCTATCCAGAGTGTATCCAGAGTTGCCTGTCAACCTGTGATAGCCGGGATATGCTTCAGACCCCTGCAAAGCTGGACAGGTGGTTACAAAAACTGATGTATGAATCAAAGCAACATAAAACACAAAATACAACAAAATATAACAAAGACACAATAAGTCTACAAACTAAGACTGTGATTTTAAAATAATACAAAGACTTAAGGCTACAATAATTTTCAGCAATACACAATTTTGTAAGATGTAATCTGCCTCTGACTTTCTTTTTTTTTAAACAGAGCTTCTGTTTTGATCCACAGTTGCACCTGTCCGGAAACCCAGAAATCAAGGGTTGAACAAAGCACATATTTGCAAAACAAAAACAAAAAAAACTGTTATGGTTATAAATAATACTTCACATTCTTCTTATTTTCTTGTATTTGGGTTAAAGCAAAAATAAACCAAAACTCACAAGCATGACAGAACCATTTGCGATAAACCTGAATTAACACCTGCCAGCTGATAATGAGGGATATATATAAAGTTTCACGTTCTGCATAAATGAAACAATTAATGTTGCTGATTGTAAAGGTGTTGATGTAACTGTGGAGAGCATTGCTCAGGTTAGTGATAATTGGATGCCACTTTGTTGTGACAGACTTATATGCTGTTGTAAGTTCTCTTTTCATTTCTGCAAGTTCAAGTTGAGTTGGGGTTTTTTTGGGTTTTTTTTATCAGACTTGATTCATTTGAATTCACTTATTCTATTTGGCAAAATGTGTTATTTCATTTAATTTTCAATATATTTGTGGCCCCACTGCACTGTGAAAAGGTGTCTGTATTCAGAGTATTAAAGTTATTGGATCTCGGTCTTCATTCATTTTATATATTGAACAGAATATAATATAATTTAAACTATAACTAATAAAGTCATAACCAGTAGAGCAAAATTGTCCAATCACATTTTTAGTCTGGCAGAGTAAAGCCTATTCTAGGGCCTTTCTAATCTAACAAAGACATATTAAATCTCACGTTTAGTTGGCTGTCTATATATACTGTTAACTGTTAACAATGACACAGTGTTTTTGAATGCACAGTGTAACCTAAAATTTATAAGGAAAACAGAGTATGCTAAAGCTGTGTGATCTCACCACACTATATAGCCTTACAGTCCATTCACAAACAATCAAACAGGTGTGGCTCACTCTAATTTAGGCAACAAATCAATTCAGGGTGACTTCGCAAAATAATAAATAAATAAAAAATGAAAGACATTAATTTCTTGGGACCAGATCCTTCCCATTCTCTGACTTCAACATTCAGGCTACTATCAGGCTGCAGTTCCACAGTCAGCAAGAAGTCTTAGTCTCCGTTTTCTGGTGATGCGCGGTTTTATTTGATATCAGGCAGTAAGAGCTATCTGGCATTTTTGATCAAATATTTGGGTCATTAACCCAGCTGGTGCATAACCTTTGAAGGTTTGCTTTGTGCTACAGTGACACTAGGGAAAACTGATTGTAGACCATCGCATAACCAAAATTACTGTGATTGTGTGCAATGAACTTGCATTCTTGTTGTCTTTGAAATAGTTCCTTCAAAGACAGGGACAAGTCTGTGGTCAGTTGTTGTCTTCAAAACTATTTTGGTGCATCAGGATGGCATTAAATAGCAATAAGACACAGTCTGATGGCAGAGTGATAGAAAACTGCTATCAGTCTGCTATCAGTTTGCAAGTGAATGTAGTCAAATGGGAATTACATGCAATCAATTTGTAATAATAGAGCAATTAACTGTGATAAATTGGCAAAAATCACACATTTTTTGCCATCTGTTGCAAATCTCATTGCCATCTGTATAGGCAGAAATTTACATTAAACAGAAATTCACATTAGCTACTCACATTCAGAGTCCAGTCAGGTCCTCATAAATCTAAAACAGAAATTTCTCCATAAATAGTGAGAGTTGCTGCAGAATGGCAATTTAACATCAAAATGACATAAGTTGCAGCTGAGTTGAGAATTGCAAAGAGTTGAGTCACAGACAGGTTTCACTCATCAATGCAGGCTGACTCAGACTGAGGTTGCTGACCTTCTTGCAACTCAGGGCATCCCAGAACCCATTCCAGCTGCCATAGCCCGAGAGGCAGGGTACACTGTGGACACGGTTACCAATCTGTCGCAGGGTGTTTTTCTATATTTGTCTGCAAATTACAACAAATTCTTTCTCAGTATGAATGGCTTTTTAAGTTGCATTATGTAAAAGCAGAAAAACACAGAACATTCCTGAGAGTTATTTGCATCCCTGTCATACTAATTGTATGTCAGGGCTAGATCCCCTGCTGAATTTGAATGTTTGCTCACTTCCAAAGAAATGAACAGTCTCTAATGTTTATGGTAGTTTCATTCTAATGAAGAGAGAGAGAATATATATAAAAATGCAGAAAAGCAAGACATTACATAAAAGTTATAAATTGATTTGCATGTTATTGAGTGAAATAAGTATTTGATCCCCAAGCAAAACATGACTTAGTACTTGGTGGAGAAAGTCTTATTGGCAAGCACAATGGCAAGATGTTTTTTGTAGTTAATCACCAGGTTTGCACACATCTCAGGAGGGATTCTGGCCCACTCCTCTTCACAGAAACTTTCTAAATCCTTTAGGATTCATAGTTGCCGCTTGGCAACTCAAAGCTTCAGCTCCATACACAGATTTTCTATAGGATTGAGGTCTGGAGGCTGGCCGTGCCACTCCATGACCTTAATGTTTTTCTTTGGCCACTCCTTTGTTGCCTTGGCGGTATATTTTGGGTCATTGAAGATGGGTCATGTATGTGTCTTCCAAGCGTGACAGAGTTCTGGCTGAGGGAAGGAGGTTCTCATCCAAGATTTTTTGGTTCATGGCCCCATCCACTGGCCCCTCAATGTAGTGAAGTCGTCCTGTACCCTTCACAGAAAAACTGCCACAAAACATGTACTAGATTGTTGGGATGGTGTTCTTTGGGTCACACTCAGCATTTCTCTTCCTCCAAACATGGTGGTTCAAGCTGATGCCAAAGAACATGATTCTGACCACAGTACGTTCTCCCAAGCACGTTGAATCATTTAGATATTCACTGGCAAAATTAAGACAAATTGATTCTGTGGACAGGTGTGCTTTATACACATAACAAGATGAGACGAGGAGTATCTGTAACTGACTGATTGTAATCTGTGCACACAGCTAACCTATGGGAGCCAGAATTCTGTCCGGTTTTTAGGGAATCAAATGCATATTTCACATAATGACATGCAAATCAATTTAAAACTTTTTCTGGATTTTTGGTTGATATTCTGTCTCTCTCCCTTAAAATCAAACTACCATAACATTTTGAGATTGCTCATTTCTTTGTAAATGAGCAAACTTACAAATTAAGCAGGGGTGGAATAATTTTGTCAAACACTATGTATAGCTTTTTTTTATGACTAAATATGTTTTAGGATTTTTCTTTTTTTTTGATGGGGCAGCACGGTGGCATGGTGGTTAGCATTAGTGCCTCACAGTTTGAAGGTCCTGGGTTTGAATCCACCATCTGGCTGAGGCCTTTCTGTGTGAAGTTTGCATGTTCTCCCTATGCCTGCGTGGGTTCTCTCCAGGTACTCCAGCTTCCAAAATTAGTGGGGTTAGGTTAGTTTGTGATAATAACTTGCTCATAGATGAGTGCAAATGATTATCTGCCTATCTCTGTGCTAGTCCTACAACAGATTGGTGACCTGCCCAGGGTGTACCCCCATCCCCATGCTGCTGGTATAGATGCCAGCAGCCCCTGCAACCCTGAATTGGATAAGTGGATGGATGGTAAATATTTAAGCCTCATTATCTTAAAATGGAGTAAAAAATATAGATACTTAATTTGTTTAACATATTGCTTTTTCCCAATGCATATGTACCAGCAAATAGTCCTGAAATACTGTGCATCACTTAGGATCACCAGTTTTACTGTCCCAGTTTCACTCCCTGATTGACAGAATGGGGCAATTTATTTACATACTAATGACCGACAGATTTACCTTTACCTTCTTTACATGAAGAACTTCTCATGCTGTTAGTGGTTGTTTAGTCGCAGAGTAGCATAGCATAACAGACTCTTTGTGAACACTAGCAAACTAACTCTCCATCCTGCTTGATCTAGACAGGCACTGCTGAGATTGATGGCTGTGACTTGAAAGTTGCATTTCAGAAACTGCCTACTCTCCCCTGACAATATTCTATAAACTGCTTCCTCTGGTAAATCTGGTTGCTCCCACTCCATCTGTCTCTGTCATGGGGAGACACACACATGCACCATGATCACAGTTTCAAAACACAAGCCAGGAGCACCTTTCTAGCCTTCCTTTCTTACTACTTTCTAGGGATTATAGTAGGGTGTAGTAAGATTATGAAGACAGATTAATGTGCATTAATCAGTATTAGGATGCTTGAGGTCAAAGACATGAAACCACACACTGTCTACAGAAAGGGTCATTGTGCTACTTTTATTAGGGACCTGCTTCTGTTTTAGGGACAAGCTTCTCCTGGGTGTTGAGGGGAGCTCTGAGAGCTAAATGCCCAATTAACCTTGCCTGGCCCAGGCACATTTTTACAAATTTAAATGGTTCCCAAATGACAAAAGGTAATTAATTAATTTAATGGGATGGCATGTTCACCTCATTGTAGAAAGGTGCTGAGTTCACATGGCATTAATCAATGGGATTACCTTTGGCCTTATTTAGCATGCCATTGAGAGGAATCTTAAGCAAAACAAATTATGATTTGTAGGATGAGTAATTAGTCTAAGCTGATACCACACTAGTCAGCCATCACAAGACAAAGGGAAATGTATCAATCTGACATAGGGATTTGGCTACTAAATTATATATTTAGAGACTATACACAGGCATGCAAATGTTTATTTGTAATTGCCAAAGAATTCTAGGCTTTTATTAGGTTAATACTTTGATTTTACTTTGTATTTGTACAGTGTTGGTAGGGGTCAGACTCTGAACAATCTCTAAATTAGCAATTAACAAATGTTTACTGAACAAATATGTACTTTACAGTACGATTGCTTAGTTTCATTGGCTCCATAGTGTAGTGGTTTACAGACTGACTAACAAGCAAAATATCATCAGTTTGATCTTGGGACGAGATCCCCTTAGGAGGGACCTGCACACAGGTCACAGGAGTGATGTGACATATAAGTAAACCAACGACAATATATATATATATATATATATATATGACACAGGATTGCTCAAATAAATTTAAGTTGGCCATATTATAACTACCACTTTAGTGAGCGAGTGTATGAGCAACAGAAAGTTGCTAAAATGTTTGTTTTGAATTTTGAATGGCCAGTTGCCTCAAGCCATCCCTGAAATATTAATGAACTAATGCACATTTTATGGAATAAGTGTCAAAAATTCATCCTTATCATTGTGCAAATTTCATAAGTAGCTTTCAAGAAAATATCTGATGGAGGTTCTTGCTAATGAAGAACGTGAGTTGCTAAATTAAAGATTTGCATAAGTGATTACTCAATTTGTTCAGTGAAGACATTAAAAACAAAAAATACATATATTAAGAGATTGTGTTTGCCTATAATCATCTCATACTCAACCATATTTTATGTGTAATCAATGTAGAAATCTTTATTGTATATTAATAACCATCTTCCCCATGGTGACAGAACAATCAATTGATATCAGTTTATTCAGCTTTACTGACCATACACAAGTAGAATAGAAAAAAATGCTCTCATGGAAATATGCTTTAAGGCTAATATATTACTTGTGAAATGTTTCTTCAAAAGATCAGACTGAAGTTTTGTCTTCGAATTATCATCAACAGAAAGTGTGCTGTTTGTGACTTAAGTACTTCTAAAATTCTTTTGGGATCAATAACGTATCTATCATCATCATCAGTGTTCAACATCTATATTGACAGATTAAGGCTTGGAAGTTAACAACATTTAGCTTCAGATTACAGAAAAGGTGTAGTTATGGCTACTTCTGAGGGGGAAAAAAATCAGAGACAATGACTGAAAGTCAAAGAGCAATTACTAACAAAAATGCTCTTGTGGAGCATCCATTCATGTTTGTGTTGGTAATGCATATTAATTGTGTGACTTAAATAATTTAAAAATGATTACAATAATAAGTAACAGTTAAATGCCTTTACATTGTGAGCAACAAAGGTCAGCTTATGGCAAACTGTCATGAAGCAAAGTTGAGGAAAAAGCTGAGAACATGTTTAGAACTGCCTCACCACTGAAGTATTTTAACATATATTGAATCCAACATCTATTTGGTTCACATGCATCACCAGTGACACACTTACCCATTCATTTGAATAGGTGTGTCCAAACTTTTGACTGGTACTGTATCTTCATTTACATGGATTTAAAGGATACGACAGCAAGCCATTTGGATTCACCCATTTCAGGCAATACACAAAAACAGAGACTGGTGAAGTGGATGCAAAACTGTCAGGACTGATGAGCTAAGTAGGGCAGGGATTCATCTAGACTCACATCAGTTTTTTAACTTTGCAAAGATGAGCGTGACTGATTCACTTTCAAATTGATGAGTTGATTGCACAGCCCATCCTGCCCACATCAGGACAGAAAGGACATTAAATATAGTGACCTTTTGTCTTTGATTGTCACCACAATAAACTGCTGAGTAGAACTGAACATTTCAACAATTTCCTGTCACCCTCTTTAAGTCACCCTCTGTTTGCTCCATGCTCAATCTCTTACATTTTACACACTATTGTTGCTATCCTTCCCATCTATCTCCCATTTTTAATCCCTTGTTCTACTCTCCCTCTCTGTGCATTCAACCCCCTCTCAATCTGTTTTGATCCAATTCCTAACAGCCGTGTGCGCTTCTGTAAGTAAGAGTGAATCACCCTGGGGGCTCTCATCAAAGGGCTGCCAGGAAGACAAAGAGGCTGGGCAGCACTGTGCTAACTGCCAGTGTCCTTAAAGGGGACTTGCTGGCAATGCCACCTTTGATCAGTCCACCATGACTGTATTTCCCACAGCACTGGAACTGTTTGACAACTTTCTGTGTATTACTACAGAATTCAAATACTGTAGCCTATTACCAGAACACCTAATGTCAAACACACCAAAAATAAATAAATAAATAAAATAAATCCTGCTGAAGAAGCTTACTGCTTAGAAGAGATGTTTTATGTTGAACTGTGAAAATCATTAATATGAAATAATGCTCACAATTTGCTTTGCATGTTTGTTTGTTTTTTGTTTTTTTTAAACTCCTGAGGGAGAGAGAAGATATTTAAAAGTGATAATGAACCATACTGCTGTCAATGTCTCAGTGGGGGATGGTCAGAAACTATAGAGGGGTTAGATTGAGGGCCCTCCTACCTCATGCAGAGAAATAGGACAAGGTTTTTGATATGGCAAGGTCAGGCCAGAGTTTATGCCACCTGCTGTAAAAGCACAAGGACAAGGGCAGCCTTGCAGAGCTGAGCCAGTGCAGTGTCAGTCAAGCTATGCACCAGCACAACTACTGGCCCTTCCTTTTCTTTACTGCCACAGCTTCCTTCTAGATGCCAATCTAGAAAGGACGAGCAGAGGGTGGGAATGGTGCTGTGTCCCTCCCCTCCATCTGGTGCCGCATGCCTCTGTCAGGATGTCAGCCTGCACATAGTAATGAAGGGTGTCATCAAGGTTACTGCAGGCTGGAATGTTGCCGACTCCTCTTCTCTCCCTCTATATCCCTCATCCGCGTCTCTTGTAGCACATATTCTCTATGTAAGATGCAAGTCACTGGTAATCAGCATTATTTTCTTCAATGCCTTAGCTTTACTTAGCACTTTGGACATCTTATCGATCCATTTACTTGCAACTGACTGCTGAACACCACTTCAACTAATTAAAAAGGCATTTTTTGATACACAATTTAAAGTATTAATTTCAATATATAATTTTATTTTAAACTATAGAAGTAAAGTGGTGGTAAAAAGGGCAATTCTTTAAAAGGACTACAATATTATATCTTATATGGTGGATAGGCATTTGAAAGGTAATTAATGATTTGCTGTAGTAAAAGTGAGATATATATCAAGCAATGTATTTTAAGGTAAAATGGCTATACGAGGTTGAAAATGTAAGTAACTCTTGTGAAGAACATTATTGTAAATACAACCTCATAAATAGCAACATGGATGTGTAACCACGGCCAGCTCACAAACAGTACTGTATGTAGTTACATTTACATGGTAACTGTTGCGTTAACCCTTTCATCTCTTGTCTCAAATATTTTGCCAAAGTAGACAAGCTGACTCATCACAGCAAGGGCTGTTTGGATTCTGTTAAATTCTGGGATTGCAATTATCATTAATAAAACATTAGCTTTTAATTTCTTCATCATGATTGTGACCTTTCAATTAACATGATAAATTGTTTCTTCCTAAACCTGATCTATAATGTGTTATTAATGATGCTATAATTAAAATAAGGGGTTTCTGAGAACTGTTTGACGTATTACTTCTGTTGTTCTAACTCAATACAGAATGTTCTTGGTATGCAAAACCATTCTCAGTATATCATCACCATTACTATTTAATTTCACTTCTTTGCAGTGATTATTTTTTAATGCAGCAAAGATCCGAAAGCTTTTGTAGTGACAATGAAAATATCGGTGATGTAGAACAATGTGGAAAACATGTTTTATTCAGTGTCAAAGCATATTAAGGAGACATTTATCACCACGTAGGATTGATGACACAAGAAGGAAGCTTGATATTTGCTTCCTTTAAAAATTAACACTAATGCCGGGTGCTTTGTTGAGGATGAATTTAGCCGATCTCTCCACTGTGTCTGGTCACTGAACAAGTGGCATGGCTAAGCTCTGGAGCTCAGTGACATTAATTTTCCAGTGTCACTGCTGATGTATGGGGGTACTGGATGAACACTGGTAGGGAGGGCATGCTAACCTTGTGGGAAACTGTTCGGGGTCAATCCTTACCCATCTCAGAATCTGTCCTGAGAAAGACATGCACAGTGCATATTTCTGTAGATTAGCACAGTGGAAGCTCTCTACTGCTTTTATTGTTTCTTATTTACCTGTGTAGCATGTGACTTGTTTGCATGAAAATGCTTCCAAACAAAAAAAATCTGATTTCTTGTGCAAGTTATGAAAATGACACACACAGACACAGGTGTGTTAATCTTACAATTGCCACTCTTCAAACATTGAATCACCAAACAACACATAGATGCTATAGCAAATATGAAAATATGCCATTTGTCGACTAGGCAATACTGGGAATTTAGTCAACGGATTGATAGAGAGTTAAAAGTTGTGTCATATATTGGCATATCCAGATCATATCCTGATCAAATTTTACATGTCCATGGATGATAGTAATTTACTTCCTACAGCAGCAAACGAGGGTGATGTGTCTTTTTCAGCTGAGATGTGGTTAGGCTGAAATATTAGATGGAGTTTCACATGTTAAATTAAAGTAGCCTGCAAATCCAGATCAAGATATGAGTTTTTTTTACATTTTGCCCTAAGATAGGGATTTTTTTTCTTCAGTTTTTCTTGATTTTGATTTTTTGATTTTTTTACCTTGACCTTTACCCAACTATGGCAAAAATGTAATCAGGTAATCTAGAGATCACTGGTCATTTTTTGTGCAAATCTGGTACGAATTAGACTAGTAGTTTTGCTGTAATATTTTTAACAGACACAAATATCAAAAACAATCCCCCATTCCACCCTCCTGGGGCAGGGTAACAATAAAAGCAGCAGAGCTTCCACTGTGCTAATCTACCAAAGTATACACTGTGCATGCTTTTCTCAGGACAGATTCTGAGATGGGTAAGGACTGACCCCGAACAGTTTCCCACAAGGACTATGCAGAGATTAAGCATAACATTATGGCTACCTGCCTAATATTGTGTTTGTCCTCTTTGTCCCCACAACAGCCCTGAGCCATGGACTCTGCTAGACCTCTGAAGGTGTGCTGTATCATGGACCAGAATTTTCTGTTTTGGACTTTAAAATTCTGTTTTATGTCTCTGTTTGATTCTTAGTTTATTCTAGATTTTGCAGTTTTGTACCCTTTGGAGCAATTCCTGGTTGGTTTCTTTATTTGTATCTTCAGACCTTCTTAGTTTAGTTATCTGAGTTATGTTCTTGGTTATAGTTTTTTTTAATTATATTTGATTGCTTGTTCCCTTCTGTTCTCCATGGCACTCTGTGTTTCTGTGGTCCCTTGCCTGTTTTGTCTCTCTGTGTCCTAGTCCCTTGTGTCTCTTATGTTTTGTATTTGTTTCACTTTCCTGTATTCTCTGCATGCCTGCCTCCTCGTGTTTTATCGTCTGTGTTTCTATTTCCCTGTTCACTCGCTTCTTGTTTTATTTTGCCAGTCCCTTGTTTCATGTGTATTGTGTTCAGTTTTGCATCCACTTGTTTGTTAGTGTGTTTCAGGTCACCTGTTCTCCCCGGCTGGTTCCACCCTCCCCTTGTTACCTTTGTGTATATATTGTCTTATCTTCCACAGTCCTTTGCCGTGTCATCATTGTTGGCTTCACCCTTGCTGTGTGTTCCCTAGCTCTGTGTATTCCCATTTGGTTTCCTAGTTTCCCTAGTTGTCCCGCAAGTCCATTTGGGTCCACTTCCTGCTTGCCACACTGCGTACCTTGACATGCTGTGGTAGCTGGCACCAGGATATTAGCAACAGATCCTTTAAGTCCTGTAATTAATGGGCAAGCGCCTCCATGTATTGGACTTACCTGTCTAGCACATCCCACAGATGCTTGATTGGATTGAGATCTAGGAAATTTGGGTCTCAAGTCAACACTTCAAACTGGTTTTTGTGTTCCTCAAATAATTCCTGAAGCATTTTTGCTTTGTGGCAGGATGCATTATCCTGCTGAAAGAGGCCACAGCAATCAGGGAATAACATTTCCATGAAAGGGAGTACATGGTCTGCAACAATACTTAGGTAGGTGGCACATGTCAAAGTAACATCCACATGGAAGGAAGGACCCAAGTAGAAGATTGCCCAAAGCAGCACACTGCCTCTGCCAGCTTGCCTTCTTCCTATAGTGCATCCTGGTGCCAGGTGTTTCCCAGGTAAGGGACAGACACACACACACCCACCCACCCACCCACACACACACACACACACACACCCCAGCCATCCATATGATGCAGCCCCATATATAACAAACTCCAATGCACTGTGTATTCTGACACCTTTCCATCAGTACCTGTATTAACTTTTATGGCAATTTGAGCTACAGTTGCTCATCTGTTGGATTAGACTACACTGAGCAGGCTTCACTGTCCATGTGCATCAGTAAACCTTGGCCACCCATCACCACTGTTCCTTCCTTGGACCACTTTTGATAGATATTGAAGACCAGGAGCACCCCACAAGAACTGCAGTTTTGGATATGCTCCGTTATATATCCCACCTATTAACAGGTGCCATGATGAAGCGATAATCAGTGTTATTCACATCACCAGTCAGTGGCCATAATAATGTTATGCTTGATAGGTGTATATATAATTAAATCAATCCCTTATTTTGTGTTTAAACTTTTCAAGCTTTTTCCACCTAACTAAAGTGGTAATTTCATCTTTTATATGGAAATTGAATTATAAACAGTACCTTTAGAATAAAAATGTGCAAATCATATATTTTGATATAAGCCTTTTGGCTCATGAGAGAGTCAAATAATGGGACTTTATTAATTTTTCTTTGTCAAACCTGGTGGTAAATAAATTTTTTCTCTCATCTCTTTTTGGCATTTGTCCCATCCATCAGTGCAGTGGAGAATTAGAGAAGAAAAAGATGTACCTTCTCAACTGCTCACTACAGACTTTTGGATTAAGCGCATGACATGAAGCATTTTGTGCAGCATCTCTGTCTCTGTGAATCAAGATAGACTCTATATCAACACAGCTAAAATAGCACTCTTGAAAGAAGGAAGGATGTAGAGGCCAGTGAGGGACAAGATGGGGTCCTGACCACTGTTGCTCAACTTTGTCAGGCAGGAAAGGGAATACATCTCTCCCATGCTTTTAAAGGACTATTAGTGTCACAGAAGGTAAAAGGGGAGTACAGAGGAAATAACCTGACAACCTTGGCTTTAAAGAGGACGTTCAAGACAAATCGTCTAATTGTGCTGGGGGGGACAAAAAATGATCTTAGGCAACTTTTTGACATTTAGGATGTGTGACAGTCATAGTGACAGTGTAGGATTAAGTGAATAAGGCCCAATTCACACAGATCCACGACCATCTGGAGATTGCCTGTCGGTATTCTCCAACCGATATATATATATATATATATATATATATATATATATATATATATATATATATATATATATATATATATATATATATATATATATATATATATATATATATGCATACACATACATATATTCCTAGCTCACCCTGCTTGGGGGTCCTCTACCAGAGGCCTGGGAGCTTGAGGGTACTACACTGTATCTTTCCCAGGATTGCGCTCTTCTGGACAGAAATCTTAGATAGAGGCAACATCCAGAGGGGCAAACATACAAGAAAAGACAACAACAAGCATCAGTATGTGAAGAGTTGGGAGTGAAAAAAAAAATCTTTACAAAACAAAAGAAAATCAATGCATGAAATTTGTGTATTGAGGAAATGTCTTGATTATTTCAAAAGGACCCAAATGCAGGACTCTCAAGGCAAATTCAATAAACAAACAAAAACAAAAATATTTAGGTGTAGGAATAAAAATCTAAAACAGAGAATTAAATATAACAGGATACTGGGAAAGCTTGAATAAACTAAAACACAAAGACTCAGGTGCAGTATAATGTAAACACTAACAGAAACTACAATACAAAGTAGAAAGAGCTAAATACAAATTAAAGAAACAAAATGCATAGGAATGCAAAACCCCTGGAACACTAAGGAACAATAGTTAATAGTACTTAATAGTAAACATGAATTCAAAGATCCAAAAACACAAAGCAGAGTCCAGACCCGGCTTGTGACAGGAAATTGAAGCTGCAAATATATGGCCATAGAAATCATCTAGTCTAATAACTAAAATATAAAACCTACAAATACTATAAAAGTTCAAATACAATCCATGTAACAATTCATGTTAGAGCAACATGCGGGATATGGAGAGCAATTTGGCCTTTGTCAAATAAAGAAAAAAAAAGGAAAGAAAGCAAAAGGATTACCATGGGTCAGAGAGAAATATTAATGGTGCTGTAAGAGCTCTGTGGCTTTTAAATCTCTGGCCTAATGGACTGTATTGACCACATTAATAAAACAAGATATGTGTTTCTAATGTCCTCTCTGTGGTGCATTAGGTTTGGCTTGGACTATGTTTCCATTTGTTTCTCCGGATGCCAGCTGGGAGCAAGCAAAGATATGAATCCAAAACTCATTTAATCTTTAGCATAATCCAGCCAGAAAATCTCAAAATCTCCCCTTCAGTCTAATAAATGTTAGAAAAACAGGAAATTAGAAGATTAATGGCGTGCATAACACTGACTAATAATAATAATGATGATGATGATGATAATAATAATAATAATAATAATAATAATAATAATAATAATAATAATGCCATACTCAAAAAAGCTCTGCATTCTGCCCAAAATAATACCCATGAGTCATCATGAAATGTAAAAGATATTTAGAATGTACTTAAAATCAGAGGTGATATAATTCAGCAGTAGGCCTTATTATTAAATTATTGTCTTTTTTTTTAGTTAAGCTGAGGATCTATAAAGTTACTATCAAGCGTATTTGACATTTGACTGGTTATTTACAACTGGTGCAACCTTTTCTATGAACAGCTGCATTCATATCTATCCATCTATCTATCTATCTATCTATCTATCTATCTATCTATCTATCTATCTATCTATCTATCTATCTATCTATCTATCTATCTATCAGATAGATAGAGAGAGCGAGAGAGAGAGTACTTTGTAAAAGTTGCAATTAACCTAATTTCTCATAATTTGCTTTTAATGAGCCCGACTGTTTTTCTGAGGTTTTTCTTTAAACACAGACTCCTTTTTCACTCATTTTCAATCCAGTACTTGTACGTGACCATTTTCAGTGGAATGTTTATTTATTTATCTTGTTGTTTATTTATTTGTTTATTTTTGTTAAGTGACTTAACACTGACCTATGAATCATTCGAGCATAAAAACGTTACCTAACTCATAGTGAGGTTAAGTACTGGACCAATGTAGTGTTTACACATAACAGAGCAAAGAACCAATTTTAAATTGTATCTTAAGACATTTTGTTACTCGCAGTCTCTTGCAAAAACATATAATTTGTTCACATTTCTTTACTTGGATCTATGAAGATAACAAAGATAACACATTTGACAGGCATGAAACAGTATTTTTGAACCAACAAGGTGATTTCCAAAGAGATTTGCAAATGAGACTGGACAGGTTGAGGACAAAAGAGCATATGAACAGTATCTAAGTGTCATGTCCTTAAGATGCAGGAGACAAAAAAAATCAACAAAAACCTTATACAGGACCTGAGAGATGCACCTCAGTGCTTCAGTTGATCCATCCATCAGAAATGGTCTCAGTTGTCAAGAAGCCATTCTTAAGAAAAAGGCTGAGGTATGCAAAATTCCAAAAGAACTGGATTGAAAATCAGTTGAAAAAGGTCTTATGGCGTGATGAATCCAAAGCACTTTAGAATTTAGAACTAATTTTTTGCCTTATATACTGTTTTTCCATTTATGTTTCCACAAGTTTCAATAACTTATTTCCAACTTTGTTATAAATACGTTATTGTTGGGGAATCATATGTTTTCCCATTTTTCAAGCAAAATAGGTAGAAATGAGTGGTAGCTTGAAACCTTTGCAAAGTACTGTATATACTTGTGTTTGTGTTTGATCTGCACATCATATCAGTAATTATCTTCAACAGTACTGCAATGTTAGATATGTCTCATTTCCTGTACTGCACACATGGCATAAAGTAGACACTTTTCTGTGACTGGTTACATCTTCCATTCTTCTTTAAAAACAACAACAAAAAAAATGCTATTTAATTTCTTAAACCAGTCAACCACAGCCTCAGTGTTGCATTCAGCCCTTTTTCACCCTTGAGCAAGCATTGTAGAGTGGAGATTCATGGCTTTGCTAATTATATTTTTGCAAACCTGCTGGAGCCCCTGGCAGCCATTACCTGCCAATAGGATTTTGATTAACTGGACATGAATCCACTATTATCTAGAGTTACTGTTTGATGCTTCTATACATCAACTCCCTAATTAAAAAGAATAATGCCGAACATGTCAAGTTCAAAGCAATCTGCATCTTGCTTAGCTCTTAAGAGCGGAAGTGAGGAAAACCAAACACCTCTTAAGGCTGTGCTTAAAATGCAGTAAAAATGAAGCACTTCAAATTTTGTTGTATTTTAAGATTCAAGTACACAAATGATACATCCTCCTTTTTTGTGTTTAACAGTATAATGGGCTAAATGGAATACGTACACTGTATATAGCAGATTCTGTGCAAGCCATTTGTTTCTATATTTACTTATTGGCAAATTAAATTGATAAATCAAAACTTATTTTAACAACCACTAGTTCCAAAAGATTTGATAACTATTAACTTTGTCAAAGCCAACACTGATTTTGTAGTAGCACAGAGGCAGTGAGGCTGGTGAAATGAATAGATCAATGAAAAGATGAAAAATTAAATTGAAAACCTAGTCAACAATGGCTCTTGCCAAGTCTCTGGCATCAGATATTCACTGTGCTTATATACATCAGTTCCATTGCATGTTGTGCTTTAAACATTGCAATGTCTCAATTTACATCACCAAAGAAACTGGCAAATTTGCAGCTAGAAAGACTTATATTGATAACTCAGTTTGTAATAGGTAGGAGCATTTATGCAGAAAACGCATAAAGTGTACATTATTTTCCGTTGGGAGATAGAAGAAAGAGGAAGAATGAAAGAATGCTGTTGGTACCAGATATGATCCCCATCATCACATTCCTGTAGTACAAGCACACCTGCACTAACACATCAGAAGTCCAATATGTGTTATTCACTGCTGGATATCTCAGCTATGCAACCCTATCTACCAGCATTTTTAGTGTTACTTTTATAAGGCAAGGGTTCAAGGTGCTTTTTTTTTTTTCCTCATAGGTTTCACTTCACATTTGTGACAATTATAAAAAACACCACTGATGAACGTCACCTGACAAGAGATGGAGTGGGCTGCTTCCATAGACTGGTTAATCCTGGAACAGAATAAGGGATCATTCTCTCCTCGTCGGACTCAACTGATGCTTTTGCTCAGATGTGACATCTGAAACTGGTCGGAAGTGACTGTTAAAAAAAAAAGAAGAAATCTTGATAGCATCAGATTGTCCCAAAGGTTAGAGTCAGCACAAGAGTTTTATCCTAAGTACAACCAGCTCAGATTGATAGATTTGTCAGTTTGGTTAGAATCTTCCTGTTAAATAAAATATTGTTTATCCAAATACTACGGCTACATTTCCTTTTGGCAATATATAGTAGTGTGAATTATTACATATTCAGTAAGTCAGAACAAAATGTCCCTGTAGTGCAGATTGTGCCTTAAGATTCATAGAAGGAAACCAACTTTGAACAACAGCTGTTGAACCTCTAAGCAAAAGACATAGATAGATAGATAGATAGATAGATAGATAGATGATTAAAAATCATATATCAATTAAAAACCATATATATATATATATATATATATATATATATATATATATATCTTTATGTGCTTAAAAAATGAAAAGAAATCCAAAGAACCAGTGCAATTGCTTTCTACAATCTCTGACTGATCTGAAACCAGATAAAACAACCTTGCAAATGGTCTTTATCAGTCCCACTTTGAAGAAGATGGGCAATTACTTCCAAGTATCACCCTTTGAAGGTTGCCCTTTGAGGACATCTTTCACTTTGACATCAGTCTTAGGAATCGGTGTGGACCTTCCACAGGACGTTAATGCAGATGACTGCAGATATCAGCCAAACAGCTACAAAGAAAGATTTATACATGTCACACTATATGTGATTGCACAGATATAACTTTAGCAATAAAGTACTATAACTAAAATTTACCACTTTGTGCTTTTCTGAGAAAATACCACAGCTTACCTGGCTTATAAGAATTTTCTTTTCATCTTTTTTTAAAATTTAAACCCACCAGCAGCCAATGTGAGAGTCCAATTTTGTTTTGGCCTGCCACAGGTCACATCATAATATGACATACTGTAACTGAGCCTTACCTGTCCTCCAGTGTGAAGATACTGTGACCTTTCATTATGAAACTCCTGTGAATCCAGTTTGTTGCCATAGCTTAGGGATTACGTAGGGGATGGAGTGGATTGGGTTAAGAGAAGGCTAGAGGAAGCACTCTTCTTAATGCTGGCACTGGAGAGATGTTTGAAAGTACTCCAGGGCTCTTAAGCAAAGACCCTTTCCCTCAATTAGATTGATTCAGAAGCCAGTGGCTTTAACCTCTGCTGGGACACAATTTGTGTCATTTTGCTCTGATTTTAGAGTGTCTAAAGCAATTTCCCAACTGCCTACAGATTTCTCAGCCTGTGCATTTGTTGTCTTGCATATTGCTCTTACACTTATCCATTCAAACGAGTGTACTTAATGATTTTACTATTTATTGAAAGTGAGATATTTGACTACATATTCACATCAGAAAACAGGAAATTAAGTCTGTGATTCAGTAATCATGTCTGATAAGTCATACCCAGTATGACATAGCCAGTTTACATCTGTGGCTTTCTGAATATAAACAATATTTCACTGTGAAAGTGGCAATAAATATCTAACCTAAAATGGGTCAAAAACACCATGGTTAGGTATGGAATAAGAGGTTTCTATAATACTTAAACCCATAAAGTTAAAGATTATTGTAGGGCCTAACCCTATTATATGATATGATATGCATTATTAGCAGGTTCCCACCCCATCCAAGCCATCAGTTCTGTTCTTCATAATAAAAGGATTGAAGATAATAATTTTTAAAAAATTACTTTTAATGTTACAAAATCATTTTAAATAAATGATAAAACATTAAGGTATTAAGAACACCATACATTTTTGTAATGTATAAAAACATGGCAACCTTTAAGTTGCCACATTTTTGTGTCCAGTTTTTTTTTTTATATATATATCCTTTGACCTTCTGGATAAATATCAAAGGAGAAAGTGAAGAGCAGCACTTGATCTTCCCATATTACCTCCACTGAAGTACTCTTGCACAATACCCCAACACTTAGCTCCAGTAAAGGTGCTCTTTGGACACCAGAACAGACTGTGATTTTGTTGGGCAGCTTGCAGGTGTTTGAAAATTGTGTGAATGAACAAGGCACTGCTGGAAAAACGAGAGTTCTGGAATCCTGAAAACTCCCTGGACAAACCGATTGGAAAACATGAGAATAAAATGTGTAAACTGCTGTGTTTAAACCATAGTAAATTATTTTCTTTGGGATATGTACAATAGTGAAAGTGCAGTGTGAAAAACAAGTCAAGCTGGGAATTTAAGATATCTCTACATAACTATGGAGCTCTGGCAAAGGCTTTACTGCAGTCTCATAAGTGTTTAGTGATCAAGAAAATGATGATACACTTTTAGTGCATTCATGCACATCTTTGCTTTAAATTGCATCCATGGTCACTCACTCCAAACACTGAACACCAAGGTCAGCAAAGTACCCCGCACTAAACCGGTGAGTATTTCATGCAATCTTTGAATAACACAAAATTTGTATACTTAAACTGATTTGGCAAGGCATTTTACAAAAACATTACTCAGCAACACATCCTGCATAGATCGAATATCTGATTTAAAAAATCTTAAATGAATGAGGATATTATATGTAAGATTTAAATTTCCAGTTTCTCAACTTGCTGAGCAGTTCTTATCTTTGGAAATAAGCTCTCATCTTTCTCTCCGGTCCTGTCTTTCTTCATCTGAGTTGCACAGTGACATGCTTTCCTCTCCCTGGGAAATACAGCAACTGTACCTTTAGCTAGCAGACAATAGAGGGGTTATTTGTTGAACTGTTAACATGTAACTTAAATTTTTTATGCATCCTCATTGTCTATAGTGCTAACTGGAAGCAGTGCCAGGCTGCAGCAAACAAAAAATGAACTCATTTATCAATATTATGCACTATCAGATTTAATTACTTATTAACTGAAGGTGTTGGGACTTGTTCCAGATTGTTCCAGCCAACTTTAAATCCACTGGCAATATCTATGGTGGGATTAAAAATATTAATAAAAAAGAAAAACGTGGAATGTTGGCAAAACAGCTGGTTAAACATTCAGACAACCAAGTGATTTTTCATGAATCCTAATCTGAAAGTGCTGCTGAGCCTGCATCTGGTCAACTTGCAGGTTTTATTTGACAGGACATGGTCAGAACTGCCGTCCCTCTCCGTCATTTTCAGGGCTTTTCTTGTTAATGTACTAATAATTACTATGTACTAATTATTAATACTTTTTTCACACTTCATCCACTCTCCTGTACATCAAGTGTTGGCTGAGCTAGCTAGCAAGAGGAAACTCATCTGTTCTGAGGACAAATCACTGAAGCTCGTTTACTTGCTAACGCTCACTGGGTTTCCACACAAAGTGCAGATGTAAATAATCTCAGAGGCAGCTTCCCTCCTCCTGCCAAACAAACCAAAATCCAGCAGCATAAAAATTCACAAATACAGAACAATATAGAATCCTCAACTACACCAAAAAGTAAAACAGTTAAATGTTGATTATTAAACATTCTTCTAAGTCCCTGTTAGTAAATGATTTAATAATTGATCAACATATTGATTGATTCTGCCTTACAGAAACCTGGTTACAGCAGGATGAATATGTTAATTCAAATTAATCAACACTCCCCTAGTCACACTTTTAGCAGCTACCTAAACTCTGCTCCCAGAGAGGTAGATTATCTTGTTAATAGTTTTACATTCTGACTGCATATGACTCTGGATACTGTGGCTCCTCTGAAAAGGAAGGACTCATGCTGCTGCTGTGTTTACATGTTGATGAAGACTTACTTCATCATTACTTTGGCGTGCTCTTTACAGCACTTAACATTGTTTTTTTGCATTGTGGACAGTGATATTTTTCAAAACAGAAAAATCCATTTTTTTAAATACATGTGTATATGTAGATGTGGCCTTAGATGTCTGATTTCCAGTAATTTTGTAGCCATGACAGTTTTGCTATTAGTAGGAAAAATTAAAATGATCAAAGTTATCTTGTTGGCTTTTCACAATAAATGTGAAGATCAAAATATTTGTGTGTGTAAAGACTGACTAGGAAGCTTGTTTTCCCGATGTGATTTATGACTTCCTTGTAACCAATTTTTAGTTTCCCAAATAGAAGCTTGTACTCTACATTATTAGCCACAGATATAAGACATTATGTCAGTCTCTGTATTTATTTCTGTTTGACATGCTCTGAAAACTAGGCTATGGCGTTGTGTTTTAATTATTTAGCATCTTCTGATTTATTTATTTAATCAGTTTATGATGTATTTCATTATGAAAGGATTCTGACTAAAATGTGAGCAGTTCAAATCATTACTAAAGCTCCTTCGTAGACCCTTAAAAATGTGGTCAAAAGAAGATAGAAAATGATAAAATACTGAGAGGAAGAGGTGTAATCCATGCATCTAGCAAGGCAGTTACATCTGCAGATTCAAAAATAGTAGCTCTGGGAAAATCTGTGCAGTTTTTCAGCTGCAGGACAGTTTAATCACATTTTTCATATGATAGGGTAAGTATTAGAAGGAGAGTGGAGAGAGGAAAATGTCTCAAGGACAAAAGTATGATGCATGCTTTGCAGGTTGATGACTGCAGATAGGGCCTATCTCCTGGATATCTTTTATTGCTTTTATATTTGCTCCTGTCCTTGGGTTCTTCATGAATTGGAATTTGTTTCCTTGAAGTGCATTTCTCCCTGCACATTGAAAAATAAGCACATTCAAATGCAAAGCAAGATACTTACCTTGGAAGGCCTTTCAGGTAGACCAAGGCTGCCAATGAGTTGCTATAAAACTGTTTTGTTTGACAGTATTGTGAAATAGTAATTATAAGCTATTCATTACTAAGTTTGCACATAAGCACTGGGGACCTTCTTCTCACCAATTATAAGTTCATATGAGACATACCTGATTTATATATTTATGTTTACTGATATTTTGTAATACTTGTAATCACTTTATTTCAGCTGACAAAATTGGGGGGAATGGGGTGAGAGATGTTACGGTACCATCATAGTTCTTTGCTTTTGCTAATAGTGTGTGTGTTATTGTTTATTGAACAAAGGTAAAATACAAGAAAAGTAGTATTTAACATAAGTAGTTCCTTTATTGCATAACACCTCAGCCACTCAAGGCTGACAATGTAGCACTAATTCCACTGATAATATTGTCCAAAAAGATGCACATTAATGTTCTTATTGTTGACTAGAAACTCCATAAACTTCATTCCATAATCTTACTACGTATGGAGATGTTGAATCGATAAGAAAAAAGATTGTCTAAAGTACCTATAGCTTTTTGCAGTTTTTAGTCTTAGTAGTCCAAGTAGTAATGGCTTTGGTTGCATCCAAGTAAACACTATGTGGAGAGTATAAAATGGAAATGCATTTGCAATAATGAAATCTTGAAACCATTACCTACCATTTGACAATAGCTTAGCTTTTTATTTGCTTGTTTTCAATTTATCTGCTATTGTAACAATGACCAGCACGCAGATCAGGTAGCCTCTGCCTGGGTATCTGCTGGCTATACTGGATGCCCTAAACATTGGTTTGTCGTCAACAGAGGCTGTAATTACTGGCTGATGGCTTACCAGATTGGGTTTAAATAGATTTAGTAGCTTTGGTCTTTAATGCAACAAATACTGCATCACACAAAAGGCACTTTAACCCTGACCCTCAATGCACTTTATATTGTATGGCAAAGACCCTAAAATAATTACAGAGAAAACCCAACAGGCAAAACAACCCCCTACGAGCAATCACTTGGTGACAGTGGGAAGAAAAAAATCCCTTTAATGGGAAGAAACCAGGCTCAGGGAGGGGCAGCCCCAACCGGGGCTGAGGGGACAGAGACAGGACAAAAGACACACTGTGGAAGAGAGCCAGTGTTAGGGGGCACTAGCCGTACAAGCTAAAGAGGACTCAATAGCAGGAACCCAAATGGTCAGCCATGTATAACTCAAGAAGAATGAAAACATAAACACACAAACTTCTGCTGAGACTCAAAGGGGGCTGAACAGAAAAGCTCCAACAGGACTTGTCACTCATCTAAGCCCTCTAAGCAGGAGGGAGAATCTAGGAAAGAGGAGAGGAGAGTTAACAGGTGTTTCCAGCGGATGGTGATTTGCTACAGACGGGGAAACGGAGGGCTTACCAAAGTGTGAGATTCCTTTCTGGGACGGGGAGGCGAGGCGGCATGCTGGCATGAATTCAGGGTCAGGTAGGTGACAATGGAAGAGGAATTAGATGATCCGGTCCTGTAGAGAGGTGAGTTATACAAATAGTGGGTTACCAGGAGAGAATCCATAGTTAGACACAAACACCGAAAATACCAAACAAACTCCAGTGTAGTGACTCACATTGCTGCAAATGGGTAGCTGACTCTCAGGCGAGTCCACAAATACCAGGTCCTTGATGGGCTGATGGAATCCAGGTGTGACAGAAGTGCTGCAAGAGAAAAGGCTCTGCCCCAGGGGGAGGAGAGCCAGTCCAACCCTAACCCCTGAGAGCCTATATATATATATATATATATATATATATATATATATATATATATATATATATTTATATATATATATATATAAGATCTTTCACCAAAAAAGTTGCTCTTGTGCTGGAACTTAACCCCGGTAACACAATATTGTATCTGTGCTATATTACTTGCTGCCTGTATGGGGCAGTAATTCAGGGAGCAGGCCTGTGAGTCCAATACAGAGTGGTAGGAACAAATGGCAGCTGCTTTATTCATGTTTTATGGTAGTAAACCAGTGGCAAGGAAACCATGGGATGTTGTCACATTCCCTGTAACAAGGAGCATGCAGGGCACTAATGGTTTGCCCTCACTGTCAGCTGCAACCACCCAGCAGACTCAGGAGGTGTGCAGCGTTGTTGTTTACTCCTTTGGAGACAGCCTGATGTCTGAGTGAGTGGATATTCTTTGCACCCTACAGATTTGCTGCCTTGGCCTGTTGTGGTCAGGTACAAACAGGATGTGCACCATAAATAGTTTTAACAATTAAACATTCAAATATCTCCAAATCTCTGGTGCTTCAGGCAGTCTTTCTGAAGCCGAGAGGCTTTCACAGTATGTGGCTTTTGAGGGCCCATCACTTCACATGTAGACTGGAATTGCTTACACTCTTCAGACAGGGTTCAGTGGATCTGATTATCCTTTCTTATGTATATGCAGGGTTGGAACGCTGTTACAAGTCTTGTGGAGTACTTGATAAGGGGGAATGGCCACTTTAGGGGTGCTGTTTTGGGGTGCACCCTTAGAAAATGTATGTAATTTCACTGGCTGAACATCCTGATGAACCTTAACCAGGTTTTATTGGTTGAATCTAAAGAATTTCTCCACCTGGGCTTTCTCTTGTTAATGTTTAATTTGAGAAGGCTTTTCCGGTGTTCTGGGATGTTTTTACCTTAGTTTGAACATTTTTTGTTTATCAGTGCTGACTCTGAGATTTCTTTTTGTCACATATCCTATAGGTTGTTAGCACAATCAGTCGAATACTGTTATTTCACTGAGATGTTATTGAATCATTCTCTGTAGAATGTTTAAACTTCTGTGGAATGTTTTAGCCTTAAGTGGGTGCTAGCTCACTCTCATTATGACTAAGTTACTCCGCTGTAGTCAAATGGAAAAGGGGTCACTGAAAAAAAAAAAAAGAATGTATACATTTGTAAAAACTGTTCTATGAATGCAACCAAACCTGTGAAGATTCATTACCACTCTGAGCTGACAAAGGATGGATGGGTTGGTGGCCTTGTTTTTTCTTTGTGACCAGAGAGTTAGTGTGTGGTTGGACACCATACATATAGTGTTCATCATGAGACGCCGTTCTCTGGAGTTTAAGGACACAAAATACATAGTTACAGATTCAATTTAATTCATAAAACTGTGTTACTGTGCATTAACATTTGTTTGCCGTGCTTTTCTTTCCATACGCAGGTCAAGAGTCAAGTAATAAAAAGCAGGTTCTTTACAGTTTCAAGGCATCCAGCTCTTAAATAGTACAGAAAATGAAATGAATGTGATTTTAAATGTCTGTGGTAAGAATATGATGAATAAAATTAAATACTCAAAATTTCTGTGGTCTGTAGTTTGTTGTTATGGTAATAACAGAGAAGACAATTATAAACCACTGAGTACTGGATTTTTCTTGTTTTTCAAGAACACAAAAATAGTAACTAATGTAGTAATATAGCCTGGAATAAATCAATAGTTGACATTTAGTGTAGTTCTGTGTTTGGACCACAATACGGATAATTATTGTCACAATCTCCTATAGCCCATAGAGTATGATTCTTTTTTGAGGACCCAAATCCACAAGCAATTAAAAAATAGCATATTCTATAAAACACTAACTGGCCAGAGTTTGTAAGTAACAACAAAACTCAAAATCCTGGGATCATGGCAACTATGTGCTAATTATTATGTAATTTTACTTTTTTTTTGATTGTATGATTGTCATCAGCCTTCCTCAACATTCACAACTTTCAACTGCAGTACTGTCTTAGGGTGTTTACAGAAACTTCTGTTGTATTTTTTCTTTTGTTATTAAAAAATAATTTCATGAAAAAAAAATATACAGTACTAGTCAAAAGGTTGGACACAATGTACCCAAACTTTTGACTGGTACTGTATATTTGTAATATTCTCATCATTATAAATTCTGATGTTAAATTGTAGATTGTAAACACAATAGTTTCATGATAAATTGCTGCCTTGTCTGCAAACCTAGAAATCAGTTTAACACCATGTCCATAGTTCTGATATCAAACAACAAACTGTACTGTATGATCAAGGTCACTATGGTGTTCTTTCTATATCCCATTCATCTCTTCTGCAGCATACCAGAAATGCACTCTTGATGCATGTATTCCATTAAAATATTACAACACATTTACTATAGAGGTTATTTCCTCTCATGCTGACAAAAACAATTTCCTTCTCAAGCCTAATGAGGATTGCAAAACCTTTCAAATTATGGTTTCGCATAGCTTATCGTGTCTTGGCCTATTTGATATTGATGAGAGTCAAGCCACTGCATTCATGAAATTAAGGTCTTACAGTCTGCAATAGAATGCACAGCAGTTAGCATTTATTCTAAAGATTTACAGGTTATATTCACTGGCAAGAGCATGGTTTATAGCTTAATTCATACTCGTAACTCAAGTGCAACATCATGATATAATTTGAAACACAATCCATACACAATGTGAAATGGGTGGAAGTAAAAAGAAGAGTGTGTGAAGGAAAGGTAAGAAATTATATAAGAATGGAGACATTTGCCTTCAGTGTTTATCATTTATTTTATGATAATGTGTGATTTTTAATTTGTTACTTGGGACACATTTGTACAAGGTGTAGGGCTATAGCCTCACAGCAAAAAATCTCTGGGTTCACACTGGCTAGTTTGTGTGGGATTTCTCTGGGTGACTTTCCAAAGACATGCATGTTAGGTTTATTGGTGAGCACGAGTGGTTGCCCCATGATGTACAGGTGACATGTGGTGAACCCCACCTCCCAACCTGCGCCAACCTGAATGCAGTGATTTGGAAATCTCACAAACCCATTTTTTATTTATAACAGAACATTAAAAAAACATCTCATTTTCAAACTGAGGCATTTTATTGTATCTCTTGGACAGGGGCAACGAAAAGCTGGAAATGTGGTACTAAAAAAATAAACAGCTGGAGGAACATTTTGCAACAAACAGTAGCATTATTATATGTAAAAAAACATCTTAGTTTGATTCTTGCTAGTTTGTATTTTGGTTTCTATGAGTTTAGAGTTATTCATATTCAATTTCTTTCTTTAGTTTAATCTAGCCTCCCTAAGCATCCCCTTGTATCTTGTTAAGTATTTGGCCTTGTGTTAAGTGTTTCTCTATCATGCTTTATTTTTATAGTCATTTGACTCTTGTTCCTCACTGTCAGTTTTACTTCCCGTGTCTCATTATTAGCTCTAATTCATCTGTGTGTACATATATATATATATATATATGTACACACCCCCATATATATATGGGTTTTTTTTTATATATATATATATATATATATATGTGTGTGTGTGTGTGTGTGTATATATATATATATATATATATATATATATATATATGTGTGTGTGTGTGTATATATATATATATATATATATATATATATATATATATATATGTATAGCACCCCCACCAAGGCTGGAGACGGAGCGATACTGGAAGAGCATATGGGAGAAGGATGCATCACACAGTACCAATGCTCAGTGGCTAGTGGATCTAAGAGCAGACCACAGCAACCTCCCTGAACAGGCCCCAGTAACCATCACAGTGGCAGACATCCAAGAAAGAGTCTCACATATGAAGAGCTGGACAGCACCAGGCCCTGATATGACTCACACTTACTGGCTAAAGAAGCTAACTGCACTCCGTGAGCATCTGGCACCACAAATGAACCAGCTGCTAGAGGCTAAGACATACTCAGAATGGCTGACTGAAGGCCGGACGGTCCTGATCCCCAAGGACCCAACT